>PVKH010010508.1:0-18213 GCA_004027955.1 Chaetophractus vellerosus | reverse complement strand
GGCCTTGTGGAGAGACGCAAAGCCTAGAGAGCCTCATAATCTACAGCTGACCTTGTGGAGGAAACAGAAGAGCTGAGCCTGGAGAGAAACGCCGCCCCGGGAAGAGAGGAAACCAAGAAGCCTGAACCCTGGCAAACGTCGGCAGCTCTCTTGCTCGGCAGCTCTCTTGCTCCAACACATGGCAATTGCCTTTGGTGAGGGAAGAAACTTATGCTTTATGGCCTGGTAACTGTGGACTTCTACCCCAAATAAACACCATTTATAAAGACCAACCCATTATTGGGATTTTACATCAGCACCCCTTTGGCTGACTAATACAGATGGCTTTCTCATCAGGTTCAGATCAGTTCTCTGTGGAATATTTGAGGATGATCCTCTGTAGTCCTCAGTGTTCTCCCCCTCTCCTCTGACTCTGCCAGCAAGCTCCATCCATTGTGGCACACCTGGATGCTCTATCACCTCAACTCAAGGTGTCTGTCAGGCTACCTCAGACAGAAGGCTCTTTTAAGGCAGCAAGCAGGGGCAGTCTTAGGCGTCACTTCATGTGTTTCTCTAATGCCAGGGATTATTGGACTTGTTGCCTTATCACCAATGTCGTGAAACCTGGTATTTCATAGAGATTGTCTAAGCTTGTTTGGTTCAGGTGAGAGGGTAGACCTGGTTCCTATAACTCCTTACCTGAAAGCAGAAGCCTTCCATAAAGTTCTTGGTTATCATTTCCTCTAAGAGTTTACCCTCTTTGGACCAAGCTAGTGTTTAAATGTCTGACTTTTTTCTGTTTTAAGTCCATCTGTGGGTCCTCTCATTAGGCCTGCTGAGTGCTGCTGGTTTGAACTTCATGGGTATGGTTCCTGTCCCCTTTCTCTCCTGGTTGTCCCTAAGTACTTGCTGTCCTTACTTTCCCTTTAGTTTCAACACCCACTAGTTGCGCCATCATCTCTTAATTCCAGTGTCCCTTGTTCCTACACTGTCATAGGCTTCTCTCTTGTTTAGAGTCTCTTTTAAAACACCCTGATATCCATATCCCAAATGGATGTTTTTATTTGATTACTAGGGCACACAGTCTTGAATTGCTGGAATAGCTTTCTAGTCGATCTAGATTCACTTTTACACATTTCAACAGGAAGTCTCCTTTGATTATCACAGGACACATGTTAAGGTAATAAAGAGAAAAACAATAATTAAGGAAAATGAGCAGAGCCTCAGAGAAATGTGGAAGCCAGTAAGTGCACCAAGTAAGTGTAACAGAATACAGGGTGTTGTTTCTAGCATTAACTCACAATGTAACCTCAGGGAGTTCATTCAGCATTCTGTGCCTTGGTATTCATTACCTTTTTAGACTCATAAAGACTTTACATTTATTTATATTTTTACATATCTAAAGGGAAAATCATACCTTCCATTTGAAGAAGTATTCTTTCATTTCAGTAGAGAGTTTTAGGGGTATTCCATAAATATTTGAACAAAATTAAGCCAAAGAAAGGTATCCAGCTGTCCTGGTTTAAGTCTTTTGTGGACCCCAGAAAATTACGTTCTTAAGCTAACTTTTTCCTATGCGTTAAGTGTATTGTATGTGGGACCTCTTGGTTAGATACAGTCAAGGGACCTTTGGATTAGATCACTTCAGTTAAGGTCTCTTGCTTAGACTGTGGGACCCAGGGTGGGTACTAATTCTTTTACTGGAGTCTTACATAAACTGAACACAGAGAACTATAAGCTTTTATCCTGCCATGAGAGACAGTACTCCAGGATAAACTACATCTGCAGAAAGACAGAGAAACAGCAAGAAGTTGAAAGAAAGGCCCGAGGCTGGAATCAGTGGAGCAGCTGGAAGCTGAAGCAATGAGGCCCAGGAAGGGACTAGCCTTATGCCTGATCACCCACAGCTGAGCTCCAGGAGAAAGTGAGACCAGCTGCCATTTTGCCTTCCCACGTAGCAGGAGTCCAGGATCTCCAGGAGCCAACCTTGGGCGAGCCAGCATCTCTGCTCATACATTGATTTGGATATTTTCACAGTCTTGGAACTGTAAGCTTTTCCCCTAATAAATCCCTATTGTAAAAGCCAATCCATCTCTGGTATTTTGCACTGGCATTCTTTAGCAAACTAAAACACCAGCTAACCGGTAAGCCTGAGAGTAGCATGTCACACCCAAATTGTGCTTAAAATTTGTTATTTGAAATTTTAAATGTTTTTTTGATTTCTAAAGTAAAAATGTTTTGATTGACATAGGTTGTCTTCCTGGATTGTCTTGCTTCAATTTTCTAACCTGTTAAAGTGCCTTATCGCCTCAATCTCTGCTATTTCAGAGTTAATTGCAGAATAATTTTTCTTATGCCTAACAAAGCTGAGTTACTTATTAACTAACTCAGTGGTAAGTACCAGCTTCCTAGTAACTGTTCTGGGATCAGATATTGAGGTCAGCTTTGAATAACTTGAGGAAATGAGAGCAAGTGAAGAGAGAAGTGCTGGGTCAGGCCTTACATTTAAAAATATATTTCACCAAGAAAAATATCATCATCATGAAGATGAGAGCAACTACAAGCATTATGAAATGTCTAGAAAACTACTAAGAGGTAACCCTAAGGTCAATGGAATGCATTAGAATGTCTCTGCTTGCTAGAGAAAAAAATGTTTAACCAGAAAAGGAAGACATTAGATCAAATTTCTACATGGAGTATGTTTTTTCTTTATTAAAGAAGTTGTGAACAGTCATGCATTAAAATACAGGATTCCCATATACCATCCCACTAGCAACACCTTATATGGAGTGGAATATTTGCTACAATTGAAGAGAGCATGTTTCTATAATTGTACTGTTAATTAAAGTCCATGGTTTACCCTAGTGTTCACTGTATGTGTAGTGGAGTTCCATGGATTAAAAAAAAATTATTCTGTTGCCATGCATACAATCTAACAGTTCCCCTCTAAATCATATTCAGATATATATTTCAGTACTGTTAACTGCATTCATAATGTTATGCTGCCCTCACCACCATCCATTACCAACCCATTTCCATCATTCCAAATAGCAACCCTGTACATTATAAGCCTTAACTTCCCATTCCCTATCCCCACTCCATCCCCTGATATCTTATATTCAAGATTCTGAATCTATGAGTTTGCTTATTCTCATGATTCTAAATCAAATGTTTTGCCAATACGTGAACATGAAATATACTTCCATTTATTTAGGTTATCTTTAATTTCCTTTAATAATTTTTTTTTCTTTACTAATGTTTTGTTGTTTTCTGTGTACTAGTTCTTTCCATCCTTGGTTAGATTTATTCCTAGGTATTTGAGTCTTTCAGTTGCTATTGTGAATGGATTTTTCCTTGATTTCTTCTTGTGATTTGTTCATTGCTTGTTATAGAAACACTACTGATTTTTGGGTGTTGATTTTGTACCCTGCCACTTTGCTGAATTCATTTATTAGCTCTAGGAAGCTTGTGGATTCTTCAGGATTTTCTACATATAGGATCATATCATCTGCAAATAGAGAAAGTTTTACTTTTTCTTTCCTTTCCAATTTGGATGTCTTTTATTTCTTTTTCTTGCCTAATTGCTCTGGCAAGAATTTCCAATACAATGTTGAATAACAGTGGTGACACTGGGCATCCCTGTCTTGTTCCTGATATTAGAGGAAACGCTTTCAGTCTCTCACAACTACATTGGATGTTAGCTGTGGGCTTTTTATATATGCCCTTTACCATGTTGGTGAAGTTTCCTTCTATTCCTATTATTCTAAGTATTTTTATCAAGAAAGGTTGCTGTATTTTACAAAATACCTTTTCTGCATCAATGGAGATGGTCAGGTGTTTTCTTTTTTCCTTCATTCTGATACTATATTGTATTATAATACTTGATTTTCTTATTATGACCCAACCTTGCATACCAGGGATAAATCCCACTTCATCTTGGTGTATAATTCTTTTAATATGCTGTTGGGTTAGATTTGCTATTATTTTGTTAAGGATTTTTGCATCTATTTTCATAAGAGATATTTGTCTGTAGTTTTCTTTTGTTGTGGTATCTTTGTCTGGCTTTGGTATGAGGGTGATTTTTGTCCTCATAGAATGAGTTGGGAAGAGTTTGAGCAGAATTGGAATTATATCTTCTTGGAATGGTTCGTAGAATTCCCCTTTGAAGCCACCTGGTCCTGGGCTTTTATTTTTTGGCAGGTTTTTGATTGTTGATTCACTCTCTTTACCAGTAATTGGTTTGTTAAGATCTATTTCTTCTTGAGTCAATGTAGGTAGTTGGTGTGTTTCTAAAAATTTGTCCATTTCATCTATTGTTTAAAAATTTATTGGCATGCCATTGTTCATAGTATCCTCTTATAGTCTTTTTATTTCATTGGGTTCAGTGGTAATGTTCCCCTTTTCATTTCTGATTTTCATAATTTGTATCTTCTATCTTTTTTTATTTGTCAGTCTAGCTGAAAATTTGTCAATTTGATTGATCTTTTCAAAGAATCAACTTTTGGTTCTGTTGATTCTATCAATTTTTTCTAACTCATTTATCTCTGTTCTAATCGTTGTTATTTCCTTCCTTCTGCTTGCTTTGGATTTAGTTTGCTTTTCTTTTTCTAGCTCTTAAAGTTTTGAGATTAGGTCTCTGATTTGAAGATTTTCTACTTTTTTAATGTAAGCATTCAGAGCTGCAAATTTCCCCTTTAGCTCTGCATTCTCTGGATCCTATAAGGATTTATAGGATATTTGTTGTATTTTCATTTTCATTTGCTTCAATATATTTCCTAATTTTACTAGTGATTTCATCTTGAATCCATTGGTTGTTTAAGTGTATGTGTTAAATTTCCACATATTTGTGAATTTTCCATCTCTCCCTCTGTTATTGTTTTCTAGCTCCATCCCATTGTGGTTGGGAGAATACACATTGTATATTTAAACATTTTTGAATATATTGGGGAGGCTTGTTTTGTGACCCAACATATGGTCTCTCCAAAAAATAATTTATGGCACATGAGAAGAATGTGTTTTCTGTTTTCATATGCAGCAGTGTTCTGTATATGTCTGTTAGCTCTACTTGATTTAGTACATCGTTTAAGTTCTGTACTTTCTTATTGATCTTCTGACTAGATGTTCTATTCACTATTGAGAGTGTTGTGTTAATATCTCCTACTATTAATGTAGAACCATCAATTTTTCCCTTCAAACCTGTCAATATTTTCTTCATCTTTTTTGGGCTTCTACTTTGCATCTTCTTGTTGAATTGACATTTTTATCAGTCTATAATAACCATCTTCGTCCCTCATAATTGTTTTTTACTTAAAGTTTATTTTATCGGATATTGGTAAAGCCACCCCAGCTCTCTTTTAGTTAGTGCTTACATGTTATATACTTTTCCATCTTTTCACTCTCAACTTACTTGTATCTTTGAATTTAAGGTGAGATTATGCTTTTTAAAATCCAGTCTGCAAATCTCAGACTTTTGAATGGAGAGTTTAATGCATTTACATTTAAAGTCACTACTTTAAAGTCACTGCCATTTTACTATTTAGCCTTTATAAGTCTTATAACTTTTTTTGTCCCTCACTTCCATTAAAGCCTAGCTTTATATTTATGTGCCTTTTTACACTGTACCATATTGAGTGCCTTCCTATTTTTGGCTTGAGTCTTTTTCATCTGTTTTCCTTGTGGTTATGGAGTTAAAATTTTACATGCTTAACACATATCATATTTGTTTTGGTGCCAACTTAACTTCAATAGCATGAGCATACACTTTTCCCATGCCTCTTTGTCCCCACCGCCATTTTTCAAATACTTGTTACCACTTTTATCTTTGCACTTTGTATGTCCAAATACATAGATTTATAATTGCTTTTTATGCATTCACTTTTTAGCACCTAGGAAGTATGAAGTGGAGTTATGTACCACATAATATAATACAATAATACTGTCATTTATACTTACCCAAATGTTTATCTTTACCACAGGTTTATAATTACCCATATGGTTACCTTTACTGCAGGTCCCCATTTCTTCATGCCTTTTTGAACCACTGTGTAGTGACCTTTCCTTTCATTCTGAAGAACTCCCTTTAGTATTGCTTTAGGGCAGATGTAGTGGTAATAAACCCCCTCAGCTTTTGTTTATATGAGAATGTCTTAATCTCTTCCTCATTTTTGAAAAAGAGTCTCACTGGATATAAGATTTTTCACTGGCAGTTTTTTTTTCTTCAACTCTTTAACTCTTTCAGCCCGCTGGCTTCTTGTCTCCATGGTTTCTAGTGAGAAATCGATACTCTATCTAATTGGGACTCCCTTGTACATTATGTGATGATTTTCTCTTGCAGTTTTTAAAATTCTCTCTTTGTCTTTTGCATTTGATTGTTTAAACAATATATAATGGGGTGTATTTTTCTTCAAGTGTGTCCTGTTTGGTGTTCTCTGAGCTTCTTGGATGTGCATATTCACGCCTTTTGCTACATTTGGGAATTTCTCTGGAATTATTTCTTTGTCTATTCCTTTTGCCCCTTTCGCTGTAGCTTGCTTAAACAGCAGACAGTGTTAGCAAATAACTGATGAGAAACTAGGCTAAAACAAAGATTGCCCTTTTAAAAAGTGGAGGGAGAGAAGAACTTAAGGGAACTTATTTTGCTTACACACTCACTTTTATGCTGTAAATTAGAAACATCCAAAGAAATGTTAGATGCAAAATATATAAGGGGTGCTGCATTTCAACAGAGGTTAGAAAGATGACCTTAAGTTTTCCTTCCAATTTAATGGAAATCTTCCTGAGTAAACTTGACCACAGATGAGCTTTTTGAACAGGCAAGTGAAGCAATTTGCCTGGTCCTATCCTGGTGCTTGAAGAAAATAGCTGATCTTTGTAAGAAAATTGGGAAACAAGTCTTAAGTCCACAATTAGCTTTAGGATGCCATCTCAAAGGTGACCTTGATTTATTTAGCTGATTTTTCAGTAGGTACTTTTACTGAGTTCACTATTCCACAGATTGATCAGAAAAGGAAACTTTTAATGTCCCTAATAGGGTTGTTAATGATATTACTGAATGAAATTAAACTGAAGGACAATCTCAACAAACCTTTATTCGTTCTAATAGCATACCCCTGGGAAAGTTAATAGCTAGTGCAAATTGGTGCCTATTTCCTCTATCTCATTTTCTTTATCTGGCTTAAATAGATAATAGATTATTACACTGAATATAAATTAGAAACATTGCCTATTTTCTAAACTTGACCCTTATAAAATAAGGCATAGACCTCTATAAATCCAAGGAGAACTTTTACAGATAGTCAGTAGTATTTTTTTAAAACGTTGGTACATGTTTTTCATGGGCAGTAACAGAACTGTAACATTTTTCAGTTTGGAATGACATCAGTGAATTTATGATTCAGCCATGGATTCCAATTTCAGTTTTTGAGAAATTACTCCAGATGATGAGGTATAGCTAGAGATTCTCAAGTCAAGGAAAGTGTCAACTGAAGAGACAGCCTCTCCATATAATGTGATAGCATACACTTTTATGTACTGCCCACAAGAAGCAGATTTTATGGTGGTGCCATGGAATGAACTCTAAGGAGAGGTCAGGGATTGCTGATTCTCCCAGAGACTTTGCAAAGTACTGGGAAACGTAATCTTCTAAACCTCACTCTGTTCTTCTTTTGATTGGATAATAATAAAATGCCTTGTCTCCATGTTGCTCCTTTCAGAACCAATTCATATAAAATATGTAAAAGCTATCAAAAATACTATAAAGCAATACATAGACTAAGGATATTTGAGACATATTACCATTCCTTATTCAAACCTGACTTTATTTTGCCCTTTATGCAGCAGGAACATCTTTGGTCATGATGATCTCTTGGTTGTTACTAATGTAAATGAAACAATCTCAAGATGTACAAGGTTCCCTTCCAGCTAGGACACATGATGCAGGAAATCAACTTTAAGTAGCAAATAATAAACCTGGAGAGCAGATGGGAGTTTAGAATAGCCTATGATATATTCAACATAAACTTCTTAGGACACATATTAAAAGCAAAAATTAAAACACACATACGCACAAACATATACACTAAACCAATAAACCAGTGAAGAAGTTTTTCAAGGTTGCAGGTACAAGATTAACATACAAAAATCAATCCATTCACAATAGCATCAAAAATAATAAAATACTGAGGAGCAAATTCAGTACATTGAAAACTATAAAATATTACTGAAAGAAATTAAAGTGTAAAGAAACTTTCTGCTCATGTTTGGAAGACTTGATGATTTTGAGATGTAATTTTCTCCCCCAAATTTGCCTATGGATATCAACAGAATCCCTATCAAACCCGGGCAGCCTTTTTTGTAGGTATTGGAAATTGGTTCTAAAATATACAATGACATGCAAAGGTCCTAGAAGCCAAAACACTTTCAGAAAATTTGAAGAAAGTTGGATGATATATACTGTCCAATTTCAAACATATCAAGTTAGGATGGTGAAGATATTCTGGTATTGGCAATAGGATAGGGTTCGAGGTCAATGGAAAAGAATTGAGTCAAGACATTAACCCTTACATTGAGGGTCAATTGCTTTTTGACAAAAGCACCCATACAATTCAGTGAAGAAATGGTTGTCTTTTCAAAGAAAGGTGTCAAGTCAATTGGATATTCACATGCAAAACCAAAACAAAGCAAAAAGCAACACAGGAAAGAAAAAACATCAACCTCACACCACACATAAAAATAACTAAAAATGGATTATAGTCCTCTATGTTAAGATCTAGTAATATAGAACCTCTAGAAGAAACCATAGGAGAAAACCTGTATAACTTTGGATTAGAAAAGATTTCTAAGATGTGACATCAACTGCACAGTCAATAAAATATTTTTTTTTAAATCTGATATAATTGCAATAAAAACTTCTGGCACTTTAAAAGACAACATTAGAAAATGAATATCAAAACACAGATTGGAAGAAAATATTTCCAAATCATAATCTATTAAATGACTTGTAGCTAGAATATATTAGCATCTCATATCTCAATGAGACAAACAATCCTACTTAAAAATTGACACAACTATAGACTTTCAACAATGAAGAATCACGTATGGCTGATAAGCTCATACAAAGGTGTTCAACATCATTAATCAAATAGTGCAAGGCAAATTATAAGCACAATATTACACCACCATTCACCTACTAGAATGACCATAATGCAAAAGACAGAAAATATCAAGTAGGTGAAGATATGGAGAAACTTAACCTTCATATATCGCTAGAGGGTATACGAAACAGTAAAGAAACTGTGGAAACCAGTTTGGCGGTTACTTAAAAAGTAACACATATACTTACCTCATAACCCAGCAATTCCTTTCATGGGAACTGACACAATGGAAAATTAATTTCAGCACAAAGGCTCGTAATGTGAACAAATATTACAGAATTATTTATTATGGTAAAAACATGGAAGCATTCCAAGTATCCATCCACTGGTGAATGGATAAACAAAATGAGCTATATCCACGCACAGAAATAGTTTTCAGCAATAAAATAAATGGCTATTGATTCACACCACCCAATGGATGACGCTCAAAACATTATGCTAAGTCCTTTTTCTCAAAGGCCTGGTAGCAAGTAGTTCAGGCTTTGCAGACCATATGGTATCTGTTACAATAACACAACTTGTTGTAGAAAACCAGCCATAGAGGATGAGTCAAGAACTGGGAATGACTGTTGTCTTAGTTTCCTGGCTGCTATGACAAATTCCACCCAGTGGGCTGGCTATTCTGGGCTCCAGCTTCCAAGTCTAGAAGTCAGTAGCATTCCTGCTGGCCAGCAAACCTTTGGATCCTTGGCTTTCCTATCACGTGGTGAAGTCCTCTCCTTTCTAATTTGGGTTCAGTCAACTTCCTATTTCTGGCTGTTCCCCAGGCTTTCTCTCACTGTGTGAACTTCTGATTATAAAGGACTATAGTAATCCAGATTAAGGTCCCCCCTCATTCAGCTAGCCCACACCTTAACGAAAAATGTCCTATTTACAATGCGCTCAAACCCACAGGAATCCAGGGTAAGATTTAGAACATTTCCTTTCTCTTTCCATCCACTGGAGTACATAATAAATCTACTATTGCTGTGTTCAGAAGACTTTTTCAAACAGAGGCTGTTCGTATGTGAATATATCTCAATAAAACTGCTTTAAAAAAAGGGAGTGGGGTTCCAAGTCTGTGGCCTCAGTGCTGATCAATTCACCTAGCCTGACCGGGACTTCTGTGGGAAGCACTGTGTGCCACGTTTGGCTGTTTGGAGGGAGCTTGTAGCAGAGCTGGGCTTCAGTCCAGGGGTCTGTCTAAGCTGGAACAGCCAAAACAGGCATTTGGAAAACAAAAAAGAGTCTGTCTGTCTGTGAGGCTATAGCTTGCCAACACTTGTGCTAAAGAAAATGTCTATGTTCTAAACTACCTTTGCATGAAATATTCAGAAAACACAGGTTTATAGAGATGATACTCAGCAGTTTCTTGGAGCTGGATGTTGGAGATAGGATTGTCTGTTAAGGAACGTGTAGAAAAATAATTTGGGGGGAGGCAATGACAGTAATGTTCTACTCTAGAATTTTGATGATCCTGGTACAACTGTATACATTTATTAGATATAATTGAATTGTCCACTTGCAGTGGGTAAATTTTGTGGTATATAAAATATATCTCAAAAAAGCTGTAAAGAATGAACAAACACAAAAATCAAGCCCAAATAGAACAAGTGACTTGATATGCAATTCCTAAAGTTGGAAAGTATTCAAGCAAAGAGCAGCTACAGAAAATGGCCACGTTCCTTTTACTGTTAAAAAACCGCAAGTATTAGAAGTTAGTTCTGAAAATGTTCTCCCATGGATTCCTGATGGAAGATGAATAGAAAATTCAAGAAACTTTCCTCCTCCTCTTCTGCTTGATTTTACCAGATCTGTCTGATCCTCTACAGTCCCTTGGTGACAGCTCTGCTGATGTCTCTTGCCCCCCAAGTTGCAGGAGACTCAACACATCCCAAGACCCTGGCCTTTCCACAGGGAAATATGTAATGGGTCCAGAATAAGAAGCTATATTGAAAATTAGTGCAGTGACCCACATTTTAAAAATGTGATTAAAATACATGAAACTACAGGTTGAACTTTCATACTCCACTTTGAAAGAGTATATAGAGATGGTTTATACAATGTCTGTGATATGAATTAGGAAGATTCCAAATAATAAAAGGCTGATGTAAGTTGGTTGGTAGTAAATGTGATATATTTCAGATCATAATGTGAGTACTAGAAAATCTACTACATTTTAGAGCATAGTCATAGACTTCTGGACAATACAAAGAATGAAACATCCAGTTCACATTTCTATGAACTGGTGAATACACCTTGGTTGAAGGCATTTTGTTCTGGATACCACATTTCAAGCAGGATGTAGGAAAAACTGGATCATGTCAGAGGCGAATAAAATAATCACATATTTTGACGTTATAAATGCTCTGATGGACAGTATGTGATAAGCCAAGGAATCATATCATAAAAATAAGGGTAGTTGAAGAATTGATGTAAGATTTGGCGGACGATGAGATTCAGCTATAAAACATTTGGCTGAATTGTGATTAGCCTAAGAGGCTTTAGGCATGTGAAAGAGTGGCCAGTGTAGGTCATGATATTTTAGATAAATCTGTGAACAATAGATACATCGAAGGTGAAATGGGGTGACTATATGCATTGAGTTTTATAACACTGGATGTGTTTATTCCATATTTTATTCAAGGTTGCAGGTACTGTATAAGCATTGGAGGGACAGAGATAAATGTCACTCCCTGACCTCAAGGATCTCCCAGTCTAACATTGAACTAGACATGTTAAAGGACAATTATAATAGCTAATAGAGCAAGAGTGCAATTTCAAAAGATACCCATTATAGTCCATAAGAATAGTAAGTAATTGAAACCTGGAGTTCAGGGAAAGCTTCTTACAGTAAGATAAAACTGAGATAAAGTTTAAGAATAAGTAGGTATTGTTTAAAAAGATTAAGTATTGTGGTAGTTAGTTGTGCATCAATAAATAACTAATATCAAAGGAAAACACAAAACAAAACAAGAATACGTAGGAGCTACCCAGTCAAAGACAGGAGGTTTGAGCGTTATAGACAAAGGGAGATGCAAAGACAGAGTTTCAAATTTGCAAACATATATTCAGCACTCTACTTTGAAAGCAGTTATAGATGCTGGAAATATAACAGTGAGCAAACAAGATGTAAATAAGTTATTTATGCAGAGTCAATTTGAAACCAAATGCTAAAGGGAAATTAAAGCATGGCAAAGACAGAGGGCATGTAGTGAGGGGTTCACAATTTTAGTAGGGCAAACTGGGAAGGTCTCACTGAGAAGGTAATGATGAGGACCTAAAGGAAATAAGGGAGTGAGTCATAAACGAAACCCATGTGAGATAGATGGTGCAGCAAATGCAAGTGTCCTGAGGGAGGAGTAAGACTGGTATTTTCAAGAGTGAGGATTCCAGTGTGGCTGGATGAGGGAAAAAATATTGTAGATGAGCTCAAAGAGAAAATTGTTTGATCAAAGAAGACAAATCATGTGGGGCCTTTTTTAAGGTTAGAGAAAATGGAAGAAAACAATTTATTCAGGGAGATTTATCAATTGAGCATAGGCAGAACATATGGAAACAGGGCCAAGAGTTACAAGAGATAAAGCTCAAGGGACAAGCATGTTCAGGTCTTGATAATCCCATCATAGGGTGACCAGATGTCCAGGGTTACTCCGAATAGACTAAAGTACACTTGTTGCTATGGCATAATTTTTAATTACACCTTATTTCACACTCAAAAGTGTCCTGGTTCAGAAACTAAATTTTATGGTCACCCAACCCATGAAGGAGCATGTTTTTTGTGTCTTATAAGGGATAAGGAACAAGGAAGAGGGGACAAGTTTGAGAAAGACCACACGTGCCAGTGCAGAGGCAATATGCTCAAGGACACACTAGAGGCTGGGGGACAGTCTCCACGATTTGGGAGAGGTCTTCTCAGTGCAGCAGACCTCAGCCAGTGCTTTGACAGGAGACTGCATCATCAGAGAAGTGCTATACTCAGGGTTGATGATTCTATTATCCATTGTCGCTTGCATTCCCCCAGAGTGCAGAAAGCCTCAGGGGGGATAAAGAACATGTCACAGATATTGGTGCGTCTTTAAATCAGCAGTGATTTTTTGTTGTTAAAAAGTCAATTGTTCATCCTCTAAAGGGTGCTGTAAGGAGTTTTCCTTTTGTGCTTTGGGGACAATGATATTGACCTAAAAATTCACAATGTTCAGCAATAATGAGCTGATTTGGTTGAATATTATGGAATGCTAGGCAAATACGAAGCACCCTACTTAAAAGTGCTTAAATCTGCTGAAAGCCTCTGGAATGGAACATAATTCTCTATTAACAATTTAGTTTTATGCCACAGTGTCTATGTAAGTAACTTCAATGTCATAAAAAATTCATGAGAAATAATGCTATTCTAATTCTAAGAAACTCCACCAGACAGCTGAATCAACTAAATAGCCAGAGCATCTAGCTTCTTAAGCAATTTAAAAATCAAATAAACCCTAAATTTTGTTTTTAATAAAGCTTACATTTGAAAAGGCTACTAACCGTGCCCATGGTGGGGAAAATTAGCATTAAGTAAGCATCTAATATGTCAGGCAGTATTTAAATGTTATCTAGTTTTATCATCGTAATGACCTCTACTTCTTTATATTAGGGAAAAAAAAACCCATATAAGCTTTTTGTCTAATTTTCACATGAAGAAACCGAGGCTCACAGTGGTGAAGTAACTTGCCCAAAGACACTCAAGTAGTAAGTGGCAAAACTGGATATAAAGCAGGTTGGTTAAATTCCAAAGTCACCATTTGTTTCCCTAAATCTGTCTTTGTTTACAGCAAATATCACACTGTATGAAATACCATTAAAAGTTTTAAAAAATCAAACAGAAAAGCATATTCCATTAAATACATTTGCATTTGCTACACTTGGGGTATATGCACCTGCCTAAGCCAATTTTCCTGGGATGAAGGATGTGTTTCAAAGAATAAATGGTTATAATAAAAATGATACTTATATCGCCTTTATGGTCACGGTAAAACTTTTCTACCTGTTTCGCATACTAACTAATCTAATCCTCTCAGTGCTCCTATCAGGTGACTAATATTACGGGCACCATTTTACAGCGAAGTCAACGAGGCACTGTGAGGCAAAAAGCAGAATTGCCTGCGGGTGGCACAAGGTGCTCGCCCTGGACTCCCTGGGAAGCACTTGAGCTGGAGCACTCAGTGGTCCGAGCTGCCTTCCAAGTTACTTCTCAGGAGGTGTGAGTGCTCCTCCTCTGAGCAGGGGCCGCTGTCACGTGGCACGATCTCCAAGGTCTACAGGTGCCATCCAGCTAATGTTTCCTGATCAACCCTTTGCGCAGGTAGCGCCCCAAATCCCCCTGCTGCAAGGCGGCTGAGTGGTCCTACAGCAAGTGAGAAAGTAGAGTGGTGGCGGTGTAGCCGCTCCAGAGAAAGCTGGCCATGGTGCATGTCTGCGCGGAGAGGGGAAGATGGGAGGAGCATCTCGTCTCATATCTGCAAGTCGTGCTTCGGCCCTTTGTTCTTTCTCCAACACAGCTCCATGTAAACCATCTCTTCTTTTGTAAATCCATGCCTTATGCCATTGCGGTTTATTCTCACAGGCCAGGACAATACCAGATCCTCCAGGAGGGAGGCACTGACCTCTGTGGATGACGTTTGCCTGTCTGCAGGTTGACGGTTCAGGTGGTGGAAAGGATCAAGGTTCAGGAGTTAGGCAGGCCTGGGTTACAATCATTGCTCCAACTCAAACAAGCCTGTGAATTTGGTCAAGTTCCTTTATTTGGAGCTAAGTTCCATTTTTCTTGTTTGAGAAATGGGATAGACAACAATATTATTCATTTCCTATGGTAGAAGGGAGGAGTAAAGAAAAACAGACTACATGAATGCTTGGAACAATGCCTGATATATAATGTACATGCAAATAATTCCAGCTGCTAAATGTCCTCTATTCAAGCATATTCATATTAGAAAGATAGAAGCTAAGATTCACAGTGACCAGTCTAAGAAGGACCACTAATCCGTTCAAAGGAGGTGACAACAACTTTGCACTTAGGTGTGCATATCAATGGTTATTAGCATTTTATTATAAATATCTCTCAACTAATAAAAAACTGTAGGTGGCAACTATTAAGTGCACATGCAGATACAAATAACAGCCCAGCTGGTATGACATAATATTAAAAATCTAGTAATAATTGACTTAGTACTCCACTTAATGAAATTCAGAAGAAATTATAGTTCAAAATACACCCCACAAAGTTTATAAAATATAATATCTGCCTCAAACTATAGATTGAAACCATTTTTTTTTTTTAGCAAACGCCTAAGCTGTTTCTTACAGGAAGCACTCATGTGGTTATATTTCCCAAGTCAAGTGTTCTAATAATGGTTTCAGTTAAATGTACCTTTCAACTCAGTCTGGAAACAAGGTGTTTCACCACTGCAAATTAGAAACCTTGTCCTGTCCTATACTGTCATCTGTAAATTGGTTCAAAGGGAATAGCCTATCTAAGCATGAATGACTTTGAAAGTGAAAATTGGAAATTCCACTTTCTGCTCTAGATGAGGCAACACTACAGATGTTCAAAAGATATAGAAAATAGATGTAATGTTAATGCATTATTTTAGACTCTTTTCATATATTATTCAGTTTTGTCCAACACAACTAAGAGAATACTGTGTTTTCCTTTAGAACACAATGTATTTATTTGTAATTTCTATAGCATTGGAAGTGTTATTAGACTAGTGTTCTATTAGTTTCCATAATTGATTGTGTGCAACGCGCTCTGTGAATTCCATGGAAAGTTGATAAGGACAAACCATTAAGCAAACTGCTTTATTTTGGTTGTGTTTACTATATAGGAAAATTGTCTTCTTAATCTCATAAATTTTTTTTAGATAGAAATGTATGATTTATTGCATATAACATTTTATGAGTATGGATTTTCTTCAGTTGTTCTTCAAATGCAACTAACATCTCGTTTCAAATGAAAGATTTTATGCACAGAAAAGATTACACATTTAATGCACATAAAAGTCTCATAAATTTAATTTTTATTGATCTGAAAATGTGACAAATAATATTCAGCACCACAATCAATCAGATAAATAGAGCAATGTTGGAAGAACCTGTTAAGTACTATATGTGCAGCTTGTTTAAAAGAGCAAGGAGGGACCTTTAACCCTAAAATGGGGGGCCGACTGGATAGCCCAGTGGATAGGGCGTCGGCATACCACATGGGAGGCCCTGGGTTCGGTTCCCGGGGACCTCTCCTAGCGGGCAGACCGCCTTGAGAATGGCAAGCTGCCATGGGCAGGCCAGAGCCGCCGTGGGCAGGGCAAACAGCTGCCACGGACAGGCAAAAGCCGCCACTGGCAGGGCAGGTCGCCCGCGAATGGAGCGCAGCCAGCCACCCGCGAACTGAAAAGCCGGCCGTGATGGAAGCAGAAGCCGCCCACAAGCGGGGAAAGCCGCGCCTGCGCAGTGACCAAGTCTCGGCGCGTCGCCGCAGCGGGGGGGAAAGGGAGATATGTAATAAAATAAATAAATCTTTAAAAAAAAAAAAAAAAAAAAAAAAAACCCTAAAATGGAATATGTTTTCCTACTCACACTATCATTGTATGTTCCTACTTGGTTTATATCATATTAAGAACTCTACTCTCAAATCCCTTTCTAATAATGGAAATGCATTTAAAACATTTTGGTTTTTTAAACAACAGTTCCCTAATCACAAAATATACCAGTAAAACCTGGCTTTCTGTTCATACCAATATGTTCTGAGAACCAATTGAAACAGTATGTGGGAAAGTTCTTAATAAATTATAAACGTCAAGACACTGAAAGTGTAACAAAGTATTAGTCGCTGAATTGCTTGTCATTTTACCCTTCTAGAAATTGATCATGAATTACTCCTTCAAATCCAATTATATCTGTAGCTTGCCCATTGTAAAAGAGAGCTGAACATTTTTGACTGCTCTTTTCAGGCCTCTGTTGATATCAACATGGCAATCACTGTAGGCTCATTTCCTGTAGCTATACCTAGTCACCCAATGTTATTGAAAAATTTAAACAGTTACCTGGGCTCTTCAAATCATGGATATCTTTGCTTCAGAAACCCCAGTGTTGCTGCTCAACTGAGGAATTGAGCTTTCTCTTCACTCTACAGTGCGTCTTTAGGCTTGAGCCATGCTCCAGGATAAATTAGCTACTGTGCAGCAGAACCATTCCAGCGACTTTGGCTACTTCAACTGACAAATGAAAACACTGAAATACCCATCAATTGGCTGTATCGTCATTGGCTATCACATTTTCTGCCACAGAGTATACTTTCAAAAATTATTTTTTGATTTAACACATTAGTTAGAACACTTATGCCTTTTATCTGTCTTAAAATAATTTCTTTAAAACTCAGTGCATTTATATTCTGTTATATTATATTAGCCTATGTTATGTTATGTTGTTATGTTATGTTATATTACACTATAGCATACTATATTATATATTTGTGGGTGTTTATGGACATATGCTGTGAAGAACAAATATAATTCATGTTTAAAATGTCTCTTGTTAAAAGAAAAAAGTAATATGTAGTTGTACCCACAACAAAAATTTGCAAATCTTTTGTAAATAAAATTAAAACTATATGAAGGGTCATTAGAGGAGATTCATATTAATACAGATAAAATTTAAGATGCCAGACTCACTACTGAAAAAGTGTTTATTGCAGGGGTTCTTAATACGGGGTCCATGAGCTTGAATTGAAATAAAAAAAAAAATTGTTCTTCTGAGGGCCTGTTGGTGCGGGTGCGATATATTTATTGAATAATACACGCTGTAGTGTGGACTTAGTAAGGGCCTCTGGTTTTCACCTGACTGGCAAAGATGTCTGTAGCTGTTTGATGTAATTATGAATTCCAAAAATTGATATTGAATCATGCTTGTAAACTGATCTGTTCCTCTGGGCATGATTGGGTTAGGATTAGGGCATTGACTGGGCTGCATCAGTAGGGCGTTGAGCCCTGCCCCTCGGTGGGTGTGGTCTCAAGTATAAAAGGCAAGGCAAAAGACAGAGGGAGCAGATTTGAGAAGCAGATTTGAG
>PVKH010010507.1:0-18213 GCA_004027955.1 Chaetophractus vellerosus | reverse complement strand
TATTTGTACGTAAGTTGCATATAATTTTTAAGGATATTTTAGAGAAGAATTTACAGAACATATATCCTTTCACAAACATAAATAATGAAATGTAGGTCTTCTTTATTAGGAAGTCTTTGACTATTCAGGACCTCTTTCCTTCCAAATAAATTTGGTAATTGACTTTTATATTTCTGTAAAGTAGGTTGTTGGAATTTTGGTTGATATTAAATTCAATTTATAAATCAATTTGGGTAAAATTGACATCTTCATGTTTAGTCTTCCAATCCATGAGTATGGAATGCCCTTCCATTTGTTTCAGTCTTCTTTGTTTTCTTTTAGCAGTTTTTGTAGTTTTCTGCCCGCTAGGAGAGGTCCCCGGGAACCGAACCCAGGGCCTCCCATGTGGTTTCCCAGCGAGCTCTTTATCCACTGAGCTATCTAGCCGGGCCCTGGCCATTTGTCTTAATTGTTGGTTTAACTGAAGATAGACAAGCCAGCAAGATCTTTGTCCTGCAGGGCTTGTATTAGCCAAATTTGATGGCAAGTGGTCTTCAGCATTTGACATTTTTGAATGAATTACTTATTTGGAGGGTTTCAGCCTCTGGATTGCAAACTAATGAATGAACTCAGAACAATGACAAAAAAAAGAGAAAGCAAGAATATGCAGACCTGCATCCAATCGTCTTTTTCTTGGTTTATGCTGCTTCCCCCACACCTTGGCATGAATTATTACCAATAATAATATTACAAATAATAATAATATTGGTAATATTTTCTGGTTTCTTCATGGTGGGAGAGGGTTTTTGCTCCTGCATTATTTTCTAATGTGATTATCATTTACTAATTTGAGTTGCTTATCTCCCTACTTGATGGTACACACCTTTATGTAACTGGTCCTGGGGCAATAATTTAAATTTATTGAAGGAGATTCATGGGGGAAGATTAATCATCCATCTCATATATCCTGAAAAAAGTGGAACATTCCTAGGTGGTGAGAATTTAGGTTTAAATGCCTCCCATTACAAAGGGTCCCATAACAGATGCTGGGAATGTATGATAATTTGTCATTAATGAACCCCAGGAAAGTATCTGTCTCAAGCTGGCCTCTAGTTCGGATGAGTTGGGGGCAAAATAGTAAATCCATATTCATGAGGAATGATATAATAGAAGGGTCTCATGTATACAGAATCCTCATAAATATGAAAATGAGACACACCCTCTGTATTGGTCAGCCAAAGGGATACTGATGCAAAATACCAGAAATCCATTGGTTTTTTAAAAGGGCATTTATTTGGGTAGAAGCTTACAGTTATCAGGCCATAAAGCATAAGTTTCTTCCTTCACCAAAGTCTGTTGCCATGTGTTGGAGCAAAACAGCTGCTGTTGTTTGCCGGGGTTCAGGCTTTTTGGGTTCCTCTTTTCCTAGGGCTCCATTTCTCTCTGGGCTCAGCACCTCTGGTTCCTCCACACGGTCAGCTGTAGACTATGAGGCTTTCAAGGCTTTGCTTCTCTCCATAAGGCCAGCTGTGAACTGTCAGGTGAACAGCTCATCTCTTTTCCTGGGACTCCAGCTCAAGTCTCCAACATCAGAAGTCCAACCCAAAAACCTCCAACTCTGTCCTTTGCCATGTCTTTTATCTTTGAGACCCCACCCACCAAGGGGTGCGGCTCAATACCCTACTGACATGGCTCAATCAAAGCCCTAATTATAAATTAATCATGCCCAGATGAACAGACTAGTTTACAAGCATAATCCAATATCCATTTTTGGAATTCATAACTATATCAAACTGCCAAACTGCTACACCTTCTTTAAATATACCAAAGAGCAATGGAAAGGTTTGTAAAAATTAGTATGTGATCTAAGTCTTCCCAAAGGTCTACAATTAAGAGAAATTAGAGTTTTGAGCAACAGGAATCAATGGTGGGAGTTCTGGGAAGATTTCATCAGAGTAGCTGATACAGGCTGAAACTCTCACAAAATAGAGGGAAAGCATAGAAGTCACCCCAGGGTGTTAATTTGGGGACCTGCAGAAGAGAGTGCTCCACCCATCATCCAAGAGAGACTGGGGATGGAGAGCCTAAGAAGCTAAAGGAAAACTGAGTTGCTGACTCCACAGCTGGGAATGGCAATTATTCCCCCATGTGGTGAACAGCCACCATAAAACCTGCAGCAGAGCAGCCAACTTAGAGGGGAAAGGACACATTCCTTTTAGGGAAGAGGGAGGGTGTGGCAGAGGCCTGAGAATGGATTCTGTTCAATGAGTTTAACAAGTATAAGCCAGTTTTGAATCTCTGGCTCAGAATTCAATGGAGAGTGAAGGATTCTTCACAGTGGAAAGGTTTGCCAAAGATCACTGTCTGATGGACAGCCAGGAAAGTGAAGAAAGACAAGCCTTGTCTCCTCTGTTTTCTTTCCCAGTCACCTTTGATCTGGTCTATGCCCCATTAGTGGCTGCCTGCCCCTGTTTTGATAACTTAAACAGGGAAACCTTAAAGTTTTAGGGAAAAATGAACCAGAAATCAAAGAAGGGCTGTGAAATAAAACCACTAGGCAAGAGAAAATAATTGATAAACAGTAAAATCACCAACACAATCAGATGCCTAGATATCAACAACAACAAAAAATAACAAGACATATTAAGAAACAAGAAGGTATGGCAGAGACAAAGGAAGAAACCAAGAATCCAGATGACACAAGAATAAAGACAACTAACCAGTGATGATCACACAAATCTCCTTAATCAAAAATTTGAAGGAAAATATGACTAATGAGATGAAGGCTATTAAGATGACACTGTGTGAGCATAAAGAACAATTTGAAAGCCTGTAAATTATAAAGCTTATGGGAATGAGAGACACAATAGAAGAGATTAGAAATACATTAGAGGCATATAACAGTAGATTTGAATTGGTTGAGGGTAAAATTAGTGAGTTTGAAGACAGAACATCTGAATTTGAAAAGGCAAAAAATAGTAAGAGAAAATAATGGAAAAAATTGAACAGTGTTTCCAGGAATTTAATGAGAGCATGAAACACACAAACAAATGCATTATAGGTGTCTGAAAAGGAGAAGAGAATGGAAAAGCAGCAGAAAGAATATTTAAGGGAAAAATGACCCCAAATTTTCTAAACATAATGAAAGACATGAATATCATTAGTAAAGAATTACAACATACCCCAAATAGAATAAATTTGAATTGAATTGCTCTGAGACATCTACTATTCAGAATGTCAAATGCCAGAAATAGAGAGGTTTCTTAGAACAGAAAGAGAATAGAAAGGTATCACTTACAAGGGAGCCTCAAAAAGTCTAAGTGCTCATCTCTCATGAGAAACGATGACGGTTAGAAGACAGTGGTAAAATACTGAAAGATAAAACATCCAGACAAGAATTATTTACCTGAAAAAACTATCCTTTAGAAGTGAAGGTGAGTTTAAAGTCTGCACACACAAAAAATTTAGTAAATTACCAAGAGACAGGATCTAGAAGAGATAGTAAAGAGTGTGTTAGAGCCTGAAAGGAAAAGACAAGGGTGAGAGGCTTAGAGAATACTGTAGAAATGTAGATAAGTAAGGAAGTCTTAATAGACAGAAGATTGTAAGATAGGACAATGGAAAGCCAAGGGATGAAATGGATGACATAAGTAGTGCCTTTACAGTAATAACATTCAAGGTTAATAGATTGAACTCCCCAATCAAAAGATATGGAATGACAAAATAGATGAAAGTTATGTCATGTATTTGGTGACTAAAAGGACTCACTTTATATCCAAGAACACAGTCAGGTTGAAAGTGAAAAGTTGGAAAGAGATATTCCATGCAAATAATAATAAAAAAAAGATCTGGAATAGTGATACTAATATCACACAACTAGATTTTAAATACAAAACTGTTATAAGAGATTAAAAAGATCACTATATATTAATAAAAGGGACAATTCAATTCACCAAGATAAAATATCAATAATAAATATATTTATGCACCTAACTAAGTTGCCCCAAAACACATGATGCACACATTGGCAAAAATGAGGGGAGGAATAGATGTCTCTACAAAAATAATTGGAGACTACAACATACTACTATCAACATTGGATGGAACATCAGGACACAGGAGAAATAAGGAAACAGAGAGATTGAATAATATGAAAATGAATGAGACAGGCATTTATTGAACAGTAAACCACAAAACAACAGGATATGCATTCTTCTCCAGTGCTCATGGATCTTTCACCAGGATAGACCTCATATTGAGATATTGAAGGAGTTCAATTAAAAGCTTTGGCTTGTAACAGAAAGCAAGTCACTGTGATATGCGTGGGACAGACATCTCTAAGTCTGAAGAAACTAAGATAAGATCTAGTAAGAGCCTGGTGGAGAAGCATTCTGTGCTTCTAGGAGTGTATCTGGTATATGTCAGATAATGACTAACAAGGTCTAATACATGCAAGAATGTAAGGAGAACTGAGCCATTAACCCTAAAGAGTTGCTAACTTTAATAACGTGTAACTAGTCATGTAGCTATTACATTTGCACATGCACACACATATTTTCTTTGTTCTAAAGCTAAATAAAAGCCATGATGTTTTTGGCAGGGGTACTCTTCTTCCCTTTGGGTGGAGGGCCCCCTGACCCTGGCTATCTCTTGTCTTTCTTTCTCATTATTTTCATCTGCAGCACCATTTTCACGGACCCAGTTTCTGAACATCAACAGGACATAAGTCAGATCTTAATAATTTAAAAAGTTTAAAATTATAGAAAGCATTTTCTCTGATCATTGTGGAATGAAGTTGGAAATTAAAGGACTAATTAAAGCATTAACTTGACACCTGGAGGAAGTAGAAAAAGAACTGCAAACCAATCCCAAAGCAAGCAGAGGAAAATAAACAATAAATATTAGGATAGAAATAAATAAAGTGGAGAATAAAAAGAAAAAGAGAGTATCAACAGAACTAAAATTTGGTTCTTTGAGTTAAACAAAATTGAAAAATCCTTAGCTAGCCTAACAAAGAAAAAAGAAGATGCAAATAAATGAAATCAAACTTGAGAAGGGGCACATTAACACTGACCCAGCAGAAATGAAAATTTTATAAGGGGATACTATTAACAACTGTATGGTAACAAATTTGCCAACATTGATGAAATGTAGAAATTCCTAGAAACACATGAACAACCCACACTGACCTTAGAAGAAATTAAAGACCTTTAGAAGCCAACCACAAGTAAAGAAATTGAAAGAGTCATCGAAAACCTCCCCCAAAGAGCCTCCTTGTTGCTCAAGTGTGGCCTCTCTTTAAGCTAAACTCAGAATATAAATACATTACATTCCCCCCAGTGTGGGACATGACTCCCAGGGATGAGCCTCCCTGGTACTGAGGGATTACTACCAAGCACCAACTAGCAATGCAACTGGAAAAGGTAAAGATAAATGACTTTATATGGCTAAGAGACTTCAAAGTATGTCAGGAGATCATCCCAGAAGTTATGCTTATGCATGTCTCAGCAGGATCTCATTGAATGCCAAAGTCGATACTACACCAAATAGCACTGCTCCTGAGGGCCCTGGAGATATCCAGAGACTATAGTCAGGGCAGATAGCTCAGGAGTTTGTTGTCTTGTGAGTGGGCTATATTTTGGAGTTTTTGCTTCCCAGTGTGACAGAGTTGAACTCAGTTGTGGTTTCCCTACACATGGCTCTTCTGTCATTCTTTTTGAACCAATAATTAGTACTAGAGTTGGTATGTGTATGTCCAAGATACTTGAATCTTTGAGCTGTCTATGTGCCAGCTGGGCCCTGAATCTCAATGGAGTTGCAACATCTACTCTCCAATTCATTGTATTCACCCAGGACAACTAACAAGGAGGTGAAGATGGACAACTACCACACCAAGGAACCAAAAAAGTCTACAACTTCAAGTAAATGAGTACCATCCATCAGTCCCATGGGATCACAGCCCCTTCTCAATTAGAGGTAGAGTGGACATCACCAACCCAGAATCCTCAGGATTGGAGAATGAAACATGGACTAAAGTAGACTTATTGGTATTCTACTATGGACTTGTGATTGTAGCAATGGAAGAAATTATATTACCGATGTGGAGGTAGTGTCCTATGGTGGTTCTGAGGGAAGGCAGAGGGAAAAATAGGTGTCATATGGGGACATTTTGGGGAATTGGGAATTGTCCTAAATGACACTGTAATGACAGATGCAGGCCACTATATATCTTGCCAAAACCTACAGAATTGGATGGGAGAGAGTGTAAACTACAATGAAAACATTAATCCATGCTTAGTGGCAAAGCTCCAAAATATGTTCATCAATTGCAATGAATGTACTTCATTAATGAAGGATGTTGTTAATGTGGGAAAATGTGAGAGGTGTGGGGAGTGGGGCATATGGGTATTCCCTATATTTTTATGTGACATTTGTGTAATCTAAGGATCTCTAAAAATTTTTTTAAAACCTTCCAAAAATGAAAGGCTCAGAACCAGATGGCTTTAGAGGTGAATCATACCAATCTTTCAAAGACAATCTAATACCAATGTTGGTCAAGCTTTTCCAAAAATTTGAACTGGAAGGAATGCTACCAAACTCATTCTATGAAGCCAACATTACCTTAATACCAATGCCAAGGAGAGATATTATTTAAAAAGAAAATTATAGAATGATATCTCTAATTAATATAGATGCAAAAATCACCAACAAAATGCATCCTAATTGAATCCAAAAACATGTTAAAATTATACTCCATGACCATGCAGGTTTATAACAGGTATGCAGTGGTAAACATCATAAAAAATCAATCATTGCAATGCACCACATTAATAAGTTGAAAATGAAAAATCACATGATCATCTCAATTGATACAGTAAATCATTTGACAAAATACCTTGTTCTTTCCTTATAAAAATCTCTCTGAAGCATAGGAATAGAAGGAAACTTTCTCAATATGATAAAGTGCATATATGAAAAACTCATGACTAACATTGTACTGAATGGTGAATGACCATTTTTCCCATGGAAATCAGGAAAAAAGGATGTCCATTATCTATGCTGTTATTCAATATTATGATAGAAGTTCTAGCTAGAGCAATTAGGCAAGAAAATGAAATAAAAGCCACCCAAATAGGAAAGGAAGAAATAAAACTTACACTATTTGCTGATGATAAGATCATATTCTGAGAAAATACAGAAAAATCCACAAAAAACTACTAGAACTAATAGATGATTTCAGCAAAGTGGCAGGATACAAGATTAATATGCAAAAAGCCAATGTTTTTTTTATACACTACTAATGAGCAAACTGAGGAGGAAATTAGGGGGAAAATTCCATTTACAATAGCGACTAAAAGAATCAAATATTAAGGAATTAACATCAAAGAACTGAAAAAACAATAAACCTAACAGAGAACTACAAAACAATGCTAAAAGAAACCAAGAAGACCTCAATAAATTGAAGGACATTCCATGTTCATGGGTTGGAAGACTAAATAACACTAAGATGCCAATTGTCCTCAAACTGATCTATAGATTTGATGGAATTCTCCCCCAAATTTCAACAGCCTTCTTTGTAGAATTGGAAAAGCCAATTATCAAATTTATCTTGAAGGACATTGGCCCCTGAATAGCAAAAAGTATCTTTAAAAAGGAGAATGAAGTTGAAGGACCCTCACTTCAAATTGAAAGCATATTATTTAGTTACAGTGGTTGAAAAAACACAAAAGCATGTACTGGCATAAGGATAGACAGATTGACCAATGGAATTGAATGAAGAGTCCAGAAATATACCCTCACATCTATGGTCAAGTGATTTTTGACAAGCTTGTTAAATGAACTGAGTTTTGTCAGAACAGCCTATTCAACAAATGGTGCTGTGAAAACTGGATATCCATCTCTAAAAGAATGTAAAGGATCCCTATCTCACCCTTTATACAAAAATTAACACAAAATAGAAAACTGGAACCAAAGAACTCCTAGAAGAAAATGTAGGGGAACATATTTAAGATATTGTGGTAGGTGTTGTTTTCTTGAACATTACATCAAAAGGCTGAATAAGGAAAGAAAAAGCAAATAAATAGGACTTCCTCAAAGTTAAACACTTTTGGGACAGATGTGGCTCAGTAGTTGAGCACTGGCTTCCCACATATGAGGTCACAGGTTCAAAACCTGGCCCCAGAACCTCAAAAACATTAAGCATTTTTGAGCTTCAAACAATTTTGTTAAGGTAAAAAGGCAGCATACTCAGTGGGAGAAAATCTTTGGTAACCACATATCCAACAAGGGTTTTATTTCCATATTATATAAAGAAATCCCATAACTCAACTGCAGAAAGACAAGGAACCTAATTTAAAAACTGCAAAAGACTTGAATAGACATTTTTCCAAAGGTGAAACACAAATGGTGAAGAAACAAATGAAAAGATGCTCAACACCAGTAGCTATTAGGAAAATGCAGATCAAAACTGCAATGAGATACCATTTCATGCCTTACAGAATGGCAATTATTAAAAAAACAGAAAACTGTAAGCACTGGAGAGGATGTGGAGAAACAGGTATACTTTTTCACTGTTGGTGGCAATGTAAATAGTGTAGCCTCTGTGGAGGACGGTTTGGTGTTTCCTCAGGAAGTTAAATATATAACTGCTTTATGATCTAGCAATCCTGCTACTAGGAATATTTACAGGACTGACAGCAAGGATGCTAACAGATATTTGCACTCCCATGTTCATAGCAGAATTAATAACAATTGCTAAAAGATTGGAAAAAACCTAAGTGCCCATCAACCAATGGATGGAATGTTATATATACATATGATGGAATACTATTCATCTGCAAGAAGAAAGAACAGGGGAAGCACATGAAAACACTGATGAACCTTGAAATAAGACAGACACAAAAGGATGAATATTGTATGTTTTCACTGATATGAGCTAAATATGATTAGTAAACTTATGGAATTAAACTAGAGTAAAGGTAAGTAGGAGAGAAAATGCTGATTAAGAAAGGAGAGATGATACTGAATGTATGTAGAATGTTTAATAAGGTAAATTGTAAATATATTATAATGGATAGAGTTGATGGTAGCACATTATAATGAGTATAACAAATACTACTTATTTATAAATAGGATTGTGTTTGAAAGTTATAGTCTAGGGAGGTTAATATTAATTGATTTTGGTGGTAGATTAGGATTGTGGTTAATAATATAGATACAAGAGTTTTCTACTACAAGATGTTAAGAATATGGTGATATATGGGAAAAATATAAGTAATGTAATGAATAGACTGTAGTTACCAGTAATCTTGTAATATTTTTTGGGGAAAGGCAAAGAATGTACTAATATAAATGCAAAAGGTAAAAAAATAATATGAAGTTTAGTTTTTGAGATATGAATATGATTAAGCAATTTTTTCCTCCATTTTCTTCAAAAGAAACCTTGATCATGTCATTTAACCAAACTGTTCTCATTTATGTATCTTTCTGAACACTAAGGAAACAATTGAGATGTTTCCAGAATTAAATAATTTAAATGTGTCTGGACAGAATTTTTTAGAGTAATGGTTCCATAATTTGTTAAGCTGCCTTTTGTCTGTTATTTTATTTTTGGAAGTTTAAATAAAGGTTAAAAAAAAAATCAATGGCAGAGGTGTGACGTCATCAACACAGCGACGGAAGGCAGCCCCTGAAAAAAACCTCTGCCGATACTCTGGAGGATGGTAGAGACTGGAGTCCTCCACAAGCACTGAATTGAAGAAAGAGAAAAATATCAGGTAGGAAACTTCCATCCAGGACCTGCTGGTCCTCTTCCCTTCCCTATCAGTGGATCCGGCGCAAAGCTTGGGAGCTCTCCAGAGGCAGCAAGCTGACTGGGTCCCTCTCACGAGGGAAACAGTTTTTAGAGAAACTCAAAGAAGTGAGTTAGAACCCCATGCATATCCTGGTACTGAGACCCAAGCCCACAGAGACCCAGGGCTGAAAACAAGCTGTAGAGGAATGCTAAAAACAAAAGGGCCCTGATTTTGGGGTGTGTGGGGAGTTAAACCACAGCAGGATGTCTGTGGGCGAGTGGTGCAATCAATCCAGTTACTGTTGGTGGAATTCTTTAAATGCAGAACGAACTTTTCTGGGAGGTCTGCCTTTCTGGAATGACCCAGAGTGACTCCCAGAAGCAGGATAACCTAGCAGGGGAGAAACCTTTGACAGAAAAGCCTCACAGAGAAAAATGGGGGAGGGTTAATCTGAACTGCTGGGAGACAGGAGTGTCCTAGAAATTAAAAGTGTAAGGAAGATTGAGCACTGAGTGAGGAAGATAATTTAAACAAATCATTGGAGCTGGGACAAAATTCTGCACAAAAACAAGAAGAACAGATCAAATTCCTGGAGAAGGTAGAGAAGAAAGAAGCTGGCAAGTTATGGCAGCTTGTTCTCATGTTTCAGGTTCTAGGGAAAGGAGCAGTTACAAGAGATAGGAACTAGGTTAAATCTCAGTTTGTTGATGTGGGGCTTAGCATGAAGAACTCCAACTAGGGCCTACTTAATTTATTTAACAATTTCCCCCCAGTTTGATCTGGCTGTCAGCCATTGAGAATTGTGCTCAAAATGGAAGGTGTTGAGCCCATTTTCATTTACTGCCTAAGGATTTGGTACTTGCAGGTTGTTTTCCTGTTGGGCACAAGGTTGTCATGATGCTGTCAATTTTTCCATGATCATCATCTTTATGTCATTCCAGGCATAGAAATGATTTGCTCCGTCACAAGTGGCTAGGGACACACATTCATATCTCTTGAGAGAAAATGGCACACTAGGGAGACTGTAATGAGTACTATGAGTGATAAAATCCCCACATAATAATATGATTTAAACCAGCTGAAATGAAAGGGATCAAATCAGAGGCTTGAGGAAAACCTTACCTGTATAGCCCATGTGGCCTGTTTAATGATTTCAGGAAATTGTGTCTCAAATTTCCCAGAAGTGTGATCCAAGTACAACAGGTGGTGTTGGTAATGGAAAAGATGTCTCTTTGTTTGGCTAATAAGTAATCAAAATTTGGGGATGCAATCATTTAAAAGTAAGTTTAGCTAATAAATCTAATGACTTGTGGAGCTATAGTTCTAGCAGTAGATTCAGAAATTTCTCCTATTGTGATTGATAGAGATCTAATCCCGTTTTCATTTGCGTTAACTCCAAACCAAGGTAGCAACAACCTGCCAAAAGAAGGAAACCAGATTCATTACCTCCCTAGGTAAATCCTGTTTTGCCTGAGACTGTAGGTTGAGGGGAATAGTCCAATGAGAAGTTTTAGATTGATTATAAACTCCTAAGTGACTGTGAAGAGACCAAATGCACATTGCCCAAGCATTTTTCAGCTATTAACATAATTTACTACCCTGGCAGATATCTGATAAAATTTCCACAATAAAAATATTGCCTGGCAGAATAATGTAACTACAACCAAGGTGATGCTGTTTATAAATTCATTACTAGTAATACTATCATTTGTTTTGGTATCCAAAGTTCTGTGGTATTGAGAGTACAAATGAAGGGCTGACCAAAATTTGTTTGTACTGTGAATCTTTTTCAGATCTAGTACCTTAAACCTGAAAGTGGACATGCATTGCTAAGAAAACTTTTTCATGGAGGCATATGGACAATTACAGTAAGTTTTCCAAACTCTTCTGTGAGATCTGTGTAATTCTCTAGACCAGTTGTGTCTATAGTGTGGTTGATATTGAGCAAAAGCAGGTTCTTTCCTCCCAGTGTACTTTAAAGATCAATTCCTGTAATACTGGTGTTCAAGTGAGAACATTTATTTGCTAGTCTAGCAAAGAGTTCCTTGGCCCAAGGGCCCAAAAATCTGCCTCCCTGATTTTTAGGAGTTTAGGGTTTTTATGGATTCAAACAGGGAAAGGTGGAGTGGTTACCATCACAATACTAAATGTACGCAATTGTGAACGTAGTGTTGACTTTATCATAAACAAATGTAAGGTCAGACTAGAATAAACTTCACAATGGTAAGTATACAGAAGGGTGAACTAGTTTGAAACAACTATAAAGAAGGGTGAGGTCAATCTAAGCAGTTTCAGCAATTTCAAATATTAGTTTTTGGGTATTTTATGATATACTAAATGATAAGGAAAAAGTATATATGTAACAATTCAGTAATTATAAACTTTTGTTAATTCTTCATTCTTGGTTACAATGTTACAGGGCCAACAAAATTTAAAACAGTAAAGAGGACCTTGAGCCTAGTATTCACATTTGATATGAAACAAATGATGCAGTTTGAGTCAAAGAGACTGATGCATTTGGGACAAGAAAGAAATTTGTTATGGGGAGAACAATGGGGTTCCCTGCAATGTGCATAGATCAGGATTTATGGTGACAGTTCCAGTGGTCTATGATGTGATCTCCCTTTGAAATGTCCAGGGAGAAGCAGATGACATTGTCTTTCCAGGCCAGTGCAGGGACAAGGCATAGGGAAATATAAAGATTTTATGCATTATAAGTATTAGTAAGGTAGAGGCTATGTGAGGACTTATGTGAGGACTTTATCTGTCACCTTGGGAATAAGTAGTCTAATTTGTGCCATTGTCTACTTCCCTTTCTGGTTATTTTAATTTTTAAATCTCCATAATTAGAACAAATTCTGGAGTCTGTTGCAATTTATTTTATTTGAGTGATGTGGACCCATGGTTCAACACCCTGTAAATTAAATTGCATTGTCAGAAGTTAGGAGTATTTGGCAGTGCTCCTTTTCATAAGGATCTAGGGCTGTCTTTTGTCTGTCATTTACAGTAGACCCGTTATCTTGGTGAATAGATTATGAAAAAAGGGGTATCTGGCATGTGGGTCAGGAAAGGTATCCATTACTTGTTGAAGATAATCTTTGGTATAATATATTAAGGATTTGCAAATTGGGCCATGCCATGGGGTAACAATAAGTGATCAGTTCTCAGTTTTATTTCCAGAGATAGGTCTGCTAGTAACAATTTTATATGGGGAGTATTTGCATTTCCCAAAGGGAATGCTGTGAATAAACAGAGGGACAAAGGTAAAGTTTGGGGCCAGGAAAGGCTAGGTACTTTAGTTAATTTAGACAATATTAATTTAAGTATACAATTATAGCTGTTTTAGTAGTGGCTGTTTTCACATGAAAATATGCAAGAACATTTTATAAAAATATTCAGGCTCAGTCCTTTTTGTGTTAGTGATGGCAACAATAGATGGGAGGAAAATCACAGAAAGGAGATAATTTACTTGTCTACAATTTTCAGCTTGCATACCAGAAGAAGGGAGGAGCCCTCTTTGCTTCTGTAACATGCAGAAATTTCTATAGATGTTAACAGAATTCCCTTCAGATAGAAAGCAGCTTTGGATAAGAGCATAGAGTTCATCCTTTTTGGCAGAAGAAAATTGTGGAAGGCTACTTTATTCAAACTGTAATGGTAACTGCATAGTATACCATTGAACTTCTAGCATAAGATGCCTTAACAAATAGAATGACATCTGGGTTGATCATAAGAGCATGTATGGAGTCATTAATTTTGAAGTTACCAGTTTACAGTCATGGGGTAGCCCTTCATTGGATAAAGGTATCAGAATAGCAAGGATAAGAATATTGCAGAATTTTAGATGAAGGTTAAGAGGTGAAGTAGAAGGATCTCATAAGAAGTCAGTTTTCTGGAGGAAAAAAATGTTAGGTCTGCTCAGAGTTAAGTTTGCTGAGGCTTTAATTTTGCACTTTCTGCTGAAGCTTTAACACAATTTTGAGTAAGCACAGGAAATTGCATCAAAGTGGGGGCCCTAATATACAATAGATTGAGAATTTCCTCTGTGTTTTTGAATTAACTTTCCTAAGATGAGGTTATATAACCATTGACTCCAATCATTTCCTGTTAACAAAGAGGACAGATCCTGATGGAATATGCAAATAATTATATTGCCATAAATATAAGAATATTCAGTAGTAGTTTTCAAATTCTGGAGATGTCAGGCAAGGAGATAAAGATGAATGTTTTATGAATTATAGATATTTTAATTCAGCAAGAGATCCCTTGTATCTAGAAAATAGAACAATAAAATATTAGCAGTAATTCAATGAAAACTGCAGTCATTCTTTATCAGTTTACTTGGCCCTAGGCGATTAATCCTTATTTCATTAGATCTTTTATTATCAATCTCATGAGCCTATCAGCTTCTTCACTAGAATTCTGGAGATCTTGCCTCAGTACAGTGCCATGGTCTTAAAATTATTTAAGTAATGTCATTAGAAGCTGGTGCCTCAGAAAACTTGGCACAGTCCTTTCCATAGGTCTTTGAGACAGTCTTTTCTGTTGAAGATGAAGCACACTGGCTTCATCTAGCTGATTGCAACTGTTTTCAGGGACGCATCAGAATAAAACTATCTCTAGATGACAGCAAAATTTACATATCCATCATTAACTTACTGCTGTTTTACAAAAGTGAACAATTGTGGCAAACTGTGAAACAATGTTTAGTTCCCTACTTAATGAAGGTGAAAACAAAATATTTTAAAAGATAGGAGATAGCATGACGGTAAAAGTATACTTAATTATTTTATTTTATTTTTTAAATATTTATTGTATGTATCCATTATTGCCTGTGTGTATTTAAGGAACTGAAACTCTTAGCACAAGGATCTCAAATATACAACTATTTCTGAAAGCCCTAGATTTTTTTAAGGTTTATTTTATTTATTTCTCCCTACTCCCTTTTTGTTTTTCACTTGCTATATCTGTTCATCTTCCTTGTTACTTTAGGAGGCACTGGGAGCCAAACCTGGGACCTCTGATGTGGGAGGGAGGTGCCTAAATGCTTGAGCCACCTCTGTTCCCTGATTTGTTGTCTCCCATTCTGTTTTTCCTCCCCATTTCTCTTGTTGCATCATCTTGTTGCATCTGCTTACTGCACTTGCCTGTCACACCAGCTCACTGTCTTCTTTAGGAGGCATTGGGATCTGAGCCAGTAACCTCCCATGTGGTAGGTGGGAGCCCAGTCTCCTGAGCCACATCTGCTTCCCCTTAATTATTTTGAAAGTGAGTAGGCTTGTTCTTTAAAACAAGAAAGGATGATAACATCAATATAAAACACAGGAGAATTTTCTAATAAGATAATCTTTGCCATCTAGTCAAGTTACTCATAGGTTTTAGAAAAACCTTTTAATTTTTTAATGAATCAATTTTATTGATACATATTAATAAAGCATAAATCCATCCAAAGTGTACAATCAATGGTATTCCGTATAATCACATTCATTCACTTCAATCAATTTAGAGCACTTCCATTATTCCAGTAATAATATAATACTAAAAAACAAAAATCAAAACAACAAAACTCATCACCTCTCAATCTCTCTATGCTCCCCCTACCATATATAGCTGCTATTCTGTTTCCTTTGCTCTAGTTTATTTGTATATGAATTTCATAAAATCAGTCATATAGGCAATATCACTCATATTCATACTTTACATGAGATTTGACTATGTTATATAGTTTCATGTTACATTTTTTAGCTTTCCTCCTAGTAATATACATGTCCTTAGAATTTCACTTTCGACCACTCTCATACCCATATAACTGCCCTGCTAATCACAAACACCATGATGTGCTCTCACCATTTTGATTCGCTTCCAAAGTTGTACAACATTTTAACCAGTTCTGCACAGATTAACCATCAGTTTTCCATTCTCTACCCTCCTATTTTCTGGTGACCTATATTCTAATTATTAATTCCATGGTTTTATATAATATATTTAGTTCATAACAGCACAGTCATACAGTGTATGTCCTTTTGTGTCTTGCTTGCTTCTCTCAGGTTCATCCATGTTGTCATATGTTTCAAGACTTCATTTCTTTTCACTGCTGCATAATATTCCATCATGTGTATACACCACAATTTCTTTATCCATTCATCAGTTGATGGACACCTGGGTTGTTTCCAACTTTTGGAAATTGTGAATAACATCTGTATGAACTTAGGTGTGCAGATGTCTCTTCATGTTACTGCTCTCTGTTCTTCTGGATATATTCCTAGTAATGGTATTGGCAGGTCATATGGCAAGTTTATGTTTAACTTCCTTAGAAACTGTCAAACAGTTCTTCCCAGTGGCTAAACCATTGTACATTCCACCAACAGTGAATAAGTGTTCCTATCTCTCCACACCCTTTTCAATATTTACAGTTTTCTGATTTTTTCAGAATGGCCAGTCTACTAGGTATGAAATGATATCACATTGTAGTTTTGATTTGCATTTGCCTAATCGCTAGTGATGTTGATTTTTTTTCTTGTATTTCTTTGCCTTTGTATTTCTTCTTTGGACAATTATGTTTTCAAGTCTTTTGCCCATTTTTTAATTGGGTAGTCTTTTTATCATTGAGTTGTATAATCTCTTTATATATCATGGGTATGAAACCATTATCAGATATGTGATTGCCAAATATTATCTCACATTGAGTCTGCTGTCTTTTCACCCTTTTGACAAAGTTGTTTGAGGTGCAAAAGTGTTTTATTTTGATCAGGTCCCAAATCTCATTTTTTGTACATAAGGTATTAGAAACTACCACCTACCACAAGATCTTGAAGATGTCTTCCTTAATTTTCTCCTAGGAATTTTACAGTTGTCACCTATATTTAGGTCCTTGATCCATTTTGAGTTAAATTTTGTAAAAGGTGTGAGATAGGGGTCCTCTTTCTTTCTTTTGGATATGGCTGTCCAGTTCTCCCAGCTCCGTTTATTGAACAGACTGTTTTGGCCCAGCTGGGAGGCCTTACCAGCCTTGTTAAAAATAACTTGACTGCAGATGCGAGAATCTATTTCTGTATTCTCATTTTAATTCCATTGGTCAATCTTTCTGTCCTTATGCCAGTACCATGCTGATTTACCACTGTAGCTAAGTAATATGCTTTAAAGTGAGGAAGGGAGAGTCCTCCAACTTTGTTCTTTCTGAAGACATTTTTGGCTATTTGGGGCCTCTTACCCATCCAAATATATATGAATGTTAGCTTTTCCATTTTTGCAAAAAAGACGGTTGGGATTTTTATTGGGATTGTATTGAATCTGTAAGTCAGTTGGGGTAGAGTTGACATCTTAATGCTATTCAGTCTTCCAGTCCATGAACATGGAATGTCCTTCCATTTAAGTCTTCTTTGGATTCTTTTTCTTTTTAATTTTTAAAATTTTATTATATATCCCCCCCTTTCTGCTTGTTCTTGCTGTGTTGATTTTTGCATTCTTCTGTGTCTGCTTGTCTCCCCCCCATTGCAGCAACCCGCCGAGTCAGCTCACTGGGCAAGCAGCCTTGCCCGCTCACGGGCAGCCTTGCCTGCTCATGGGTGGCCTTGCCTGCTTGTGGGTGGCTTGTCCTTCTCGCGGACAGCTTGTCCTGCTCACAGGTGGCTTGTCCTGCCTGTGGCAGCTTTGCCCTGCCCATGGTGGCTTTGCCCTGCCATGGCAGCTTGCCTTCTCAAGGCGGTCTGCCCCCTCAAGGAGGCCCCAGGAACCAAACCCGGGGCCTCCCATGTGGTAAACCAGCACTCTACCAATTGAGCTACAGCTAACCCCTCTTTGGATACTTTTAGCAATATTTTATAGATTTCTGAATATAGATCCTTCATGTCCTTGGTTAAGTTTATTCCTAATTATTTGTTTTAGTCACTAGTATAAATGGAATTTTTTTTCCAATTTCCTCCACAGGTTGCATATCAGTAGTGTATAGAAACACTATTGATTTATACATATTAATCTTGTTTCCTGTCACATTGATGAACTCTTCTATTAATTTTAGAAGCTTTGCTGTGGATTTTACAGGATTTTCTAGATAGAGGATCATATCATCAGTGAACAGTGAAAGTTTTACTTCTTCCTTTTCTATTTATGTGCCTTTTATTTCTTTATCCTAATTGCTCTAGCTAAATCTTCTAGCCTTACATTGAATAACAATGATGACAAATGGTGACAGTGGGCATCCTTGTCTTTTTCTGATCTCTGTGGGAAAGGCTTCAGTCTTTCACCATTGAATACAATGCTATCAGTAGGTTTTTCATATATGCACTTTATCACATTGAGAAAGCTTCCTTCTATTTCTGTCTTTTGGAGTGTTCTTATCAAGAAAGGATGCTGTATTTTGTCATATGCCATTTCTGCCTCAAACTAAAGAAACATGTGATTTTTCTTCTTCAATTTATCAATGTGGTTTATTATACTAATT
>PVKH010010506.1:0-18214 GCA_004027955.1 Chaetophractus vellerosus | reverse complement strand
GGGTGGCTGGCTGCGCTCCATCCGCGGGCGACCTGCCCTGCCCGTGGCGACTCTTGCCATGTCCGTGGCAGCTTCTTGCCCTGCCCACGGCGGCTCCAGCCCGCCCATGGCGGCTTGCCATTCTCAAGGCGGTCTGCCCGCTAAGAGAGGTCCCCGGGAATCGAACCCGGGGCCTCCCATGTGGTATGCCGGTGCCCTATCCACTGGGCTATCGAGCCGGCCCCTGTCCATGGCAATTTAAACAAATCATATCAGTCTCAAAGGTTTAAGAGGGCAAATCTATGTCCCTACAGTATGAGGAATCTTGAAAAGCAAACTAATGCAGATAGAAATGTATGGATTACAGAGTTCAGCTTGGTAGTATTTGAAGTGCAAGCTACTTTCTAATTTTAGCTCTAGTTCAGGCTAAGTTAGCTTTCTTAGTCTTGTACTTTGGAGAACACCTGCTACTTTGGGCTTGGACACCAGATGAAACTGCCAAACTCAGGTGCTATCTGATCCATTTTCTGCAGCCATCTGATACATTCATTCTTTTTGCTTACTACATGACCTTTCCAATTCCTTTATGTCCTAAGGTCTGTTCTTGTCCCAAATACCAAACATGGAACACTTACTGAACACATGTAATCTACCAGGCATTGTAAGACATGAGTTAAAATAAGGCACAGAGGGATGACAGGCAGCAAAAGGAACCCTGCTTCTCCAGTTTAGTGGCAAAACACAGGTCCTTTAGAATATATGCAATTTAGGAAAAAATGTGAAATTATATTCTTGCCTAGGTTATTTCATTTCTCCACTACTGTCTTGAGAGTAACGTGAATATTTTTTAATGAACTATAATTAATTACTATTGTATTAGCAAGGGTTCTCCAGAGAAACAGAACCAAGAGGATATACATATATATGTACATTTGTAAATATTAAGAGCTTTATTATAGGATTGGCTCATACAGCTGTAGGGATTGGCAAGTCTGAATTCCATAGGGCAGTCCAAGTTGGGAACTTTGATGGTTTTGATGAATTCCCCAGGAAAGCTGGCTGGCTGAAACAGGGATAGAAATTTTGACTGCTGAAACCATTGCTTCTCCCTTCAAGGCCTTCTACCAGTTGGATGATACTTCTCTCCTTGCCAAGGGCAAACTCCTTTGTTAACTGTAGATGTAATCAGCCATGGATGTACTCAACTGACTAATAATTTAAATCCATGAAATACCCTCATGGATTTAAATTAACAGGACAGGGCTTGCTTGATCAAACTGGACACCATAACCCAGCCAAGTTGATGCATGAACTTAACCATCACAGTCTTACCTTGACAACTTGGCACCCATACACATCTCCTTAAACCATACTTAATCTCTAAATAAAGAAAATCACATAGATATATTTTTGCCTAAAAGTCCTGAGTGCAACTGGAAATGCACTGACTTTTTCCCCAGAAGAGGAAGCAAGCCTTGGATAATATTCACTCTTAAACTTGATATCCTGTAACTTAAATACTATGACTAAAGTTAATATAACTTATGTTATATGATAAGGGGATAAGACAGGGGAGAATAAGATATTTACTTTAAGTATTTATATAAACATATTCATAACAAAACAAGGAAGAAATATTCCTAACTACTACCATCCTCATTTTGCAACGTGGTCGTAGCTCGTATTTATCACTACCCTTTTCCACCACCCATTCCATATTCCCTTTACTTTCAGAAAGCATCTCAGCTGGTCAAGGTTCTTTTCCTGGTAGGATGACCCAAACCTTCATTCCTGAAGGTTCTGGGCCATTGTTAGCCCTGCCTGGATTGGACTGTTAACAGTTTTCTGCTGACTTTAATCACAAGGCATGGTAGTACTAAGAGATGCCTTAAGAGATCTCTTATTCCTAGCAAACTTTTCTTTACCTCCATTGTGTAGGTACAGTCCTATTTCCCCTTGGTAATCAGGATCAATCACCCCAGCCAGTACAGTAATTCCCTTCTTTGATTTAGAGGCATGAGGAGCCCAAAGTGGCTGAGTGGCAGTCTTAACTTCCAGTTCAATGGAAACATTGTTGTGTCTCCTGGTGGAAGCATTCCTTATTTGGAGCTAACACTTGTAGACCAGCAGAGCTTAAGGTAGCAGGGACGGGAAGCAACAGTTTTTCTAGTGGATCACTAGAAAAATGCCACTTGCATTTCAACCCCTTGCTCCCTGGCTATGGGAGAAACAGCATTGAAGAGTAGACACTGATTTACAACATATACAGCATCCTGGAGAACACAGCCCCAAGCCTGCAAGGTATTGCTACCCAGTTGGCAATGTAATTGAGTCTTCAAAAGGCCATTCCAGATTCTATTAATCCAGTTGCTTTAGGATGGTGGAAAACATGGTAAAGCTAGTGAATTCCCTGAGTATGTGCCTATTCTCGTACTTCATTTGCTGAGAAGTGGGTTCCTTGATCAGAAGCAATTCTTTGTGTGGAAACCATGACAGTGGATAAGGCATTCTGTAAATCCACAGATGGTAGTTTTGGCAGAAGCATCATGTGCAAGAAAAACAAATTCATATCCAGAGTATGTGTCTATTCCAGTAAAAGCAAAATGCTACATCTTTGATGGTGGAAGTGGTCCAATGTAATCAGCCTGCCACCATGTGCCATATCAGGGACTGAGTATTGGTCTCCACTGCTGGCAGACTGGGCACTCAGCAATGGCTGTGGCCAGGTGAGACTTGGTAAGAGGATGTACATGTTGCTGAGCTCATGCATGACCTCTACAACCATCGCTTTGATCATGAGCCCATAGGAGTACCTGGGGAAAGAGGCCAACTGGTATCTAGAGAATGGATCATCCTTTCCACTTGATTAAAATTCTCCTCTGCTGAAATCACCCTCTGGCAAGCATTCACATGGGATACAAATACCTTCATGTATTTTGCCCATTCAGTAGGGTCTAGCCCATACTTCTTCCCTAGACTGCTTTGGCACCAGTTTTCCAATTGCATTCCTTCCAAGTCCCTGACCATTTGACCAAACCATTGACCATGGTCATGAATCAGCAAATGACCCCCAGACATTTTTCCTTCCAAGTTAAATGAACTACTAGGTGCACTGCTCAAAATTCTGCTCACTGGGAGGACTTCCCTTCACCACTGTCCTTCAGGGATGTCGCAGAAAGGAGCGATATTGCTGCAGTTGTTCACTTTCAGGTAGTACCTGCATATTATATGGAACCATCTGTAAACCAGGCCAAAGTTTTCTCTTCCTCAGTCAACTGATCATGGGGAACTCCCCATGAGACTAGAGCTTCGGGCTGGGAAAGAAAGTAATGTGGTAGTGGGGGCCATGGGCATTTGGGCCACTTCCTCATATAACTTACTTGTGCCTTCAGGGCCTGCTCAAGCTTGGTATCATATATCCACTTCTATTTGATGACGGAGTGCTGCTGTGCCCAACTTTATGGCTTGGGGGGTCAGACAACATACAGTTCATGATGGGCAACTAATGTCTTATCTTAGTTTGCCACAGGGCTGCTGATACAAAGTATCAAAAATACGTTGGCTATTATAAAGGGGATTTATTTGGGGTAAAAGCTTACAGTTTCAAGGCCATGAAGTGTCCAAATCAAGTACCATCAGAGACGCTTTCTCACCAAAGTCAGCTATTGGTAATCGTGGTGTTCCTGTCACGTGGCAAAGCGAGATGGCTGATCTCTGCTGAGGTCCCTGCCTTCCCCTCCAGGCTCACACCTCTTCAGTCTTGAGCTGCTCCATAGGCCCAGGCTTTTGGGGGCTTTGTGCTTCAGCTTCGACTGCTAGCGATCCTTGAGTCTTCTCTCTCACATGGCCAGGTCAAAATGGCAGAGTTCCCTTGTCTGTGTGTCTCTTCCTCTGTGTCTCTGTTTATATAAGGCCCAGCAAGAAGGCGGAGACTCAATCTGAGTCACTCTCACTGACGTAGTCCAATCAAAAGCCATCTAATCAAGTGATCTTACCAAGATCCCTTAATGGAAACCAATGCAATCAAAGGGTCTCACATCCACAGGAACTGATGAGTTAAAAAAACATAGTATCTTTCTGGTACTCACCAAATTCAAACTGTCACAGGTCCCATGGTAACTTGGTGGCCCATGGTTAAGAGTTCAGTCTCTACTAAGGCCCAGTAGCAGACAATAAGCTGTTTCTCAAAAAGAGAGTAGTTATCTGCAAAGGATGGCAGGGCTTTGCTCCCAAATCCTAAGAGCCTGTGCTGTGATATTACTATAGGGGCCTGTCAAAGTCTCCAAACAGCATCTCTATTTGCCACTAACACATCCAGCACCTTTGGATCTGCTGGATCATATGGGTCAAGTGGCAGAACAGCTTGCACAGCAGTCTGGCTTTATTAGAGAGCCTCCTCTTATTCCAGTCCCCACTGAAAACTAGCAGATTTTTGGGTCATCCAGAAAATGGGCCAGAGCAGCACACTTCAAATGAAGAATATGTTGCCTCCAATATCCAAAGAGAACAACTAGGCATTGTGCCTCTTTTTTGGTTGTAGGAGGGGTGTGATGCAACAGTTTATCCATCACCTTAGAAAGGATATCTTAATATGCCACACACCACTGTATGCCTAGAAATTTCACTGAGATGGACGGTCCCTGAGTTTTTATCTTCCACCCTCTAATATGAAAATATCTTATAGGTAAGTCTAGAATAGTAGCTACTTCTTGCTCACTATGACAGGTCCAATCGGCATGTCATCAATATAATGGATGAGTGTGATATGATGTCTTGTGGAAGGGAAAGATGATCAAGTTCCCTGTGGACTAGATAATGTCATACAGCTGGAGAGTTGATATACCCCTGAGGTAGGACAGGAAATGTATATTGCTGGCCTTGGCAGCTGACAGCAAACTGTTTCTGGTGGTTTTTACTAACAGGTACTAAGAAAAAGGCATTTGTCAGATAAATAGCTGCATAAAAGTACCAGGGGATGTGTTGATGTGCTCAAGCAATGACATCACATCTGGAATAGCAACTTGCAGTTGGACTTGAAGTCACTACCTGGTTAAGTTTATGACAATCCACTGTCATCCTCCAAAATCCACCTGTTTTCTGTAAGGCCAAATGGAAGTTGAATGGGGATGTGGTGGGAATCACCATACCTGCATCCTTCAAGTCCCTGAGCTCATCCCTTTCTTTAACAATTATACCCAGTATATTTAGGCACAACCTGTCAACTATCTTTTTTATTCCACAAATCTTTATTAAGGTATTTAATACACTGTCACCCAGAGCCTTGTCTCATATAAGCATTTGAGTAACAGTATCCAATGGTGATATTTTGTTTATCTCTATTGCCAATTCATGCCATGGACTATCAGTGCCATCTTGAACACTGGAAAGAGTCATTAATGGCTTTAAATCTAAAGAGATTAGAGAACTAATTCTGAAAACCCCAGAACCAACTCAGAAATCTCATCCTTCGGATTCTGTTTCTCAAGAACTCTCTGTACTGAAATCTGTATTAGTTAGGGTTCTCCAGGGATACAGAACTGACAGGATATAAATATGTATGTATGTATGTAAATATTAAGAGATGCATTATAGGAATTGGCTCACATGACCATGGGGATTGGAAAGTCTGAATTTCGCAGAGCAAGCTGCGAATTAGGAATTCCGATGAAAGTTTTGAAGAATTCCCCAGGAGAAGCTGGCTGGTTGAAGTCGAGATAGAAATTCTTTCTGACTGCTGAAATCACCAGTTCTCCTTTTAAAAAGGCCTTCATCTTATTGGATGAGATTTCCCTCAATGCTGAAGGCAATCTCCTTTCTTGTTTTTAGATGTAATCAACCACAGATGCAATCAACTGACTAATAATTTAAATCCACAAACTACTCTCAAGGTAACAATCAGGCTAGTGCTTGTTTGACCAAACAACTGGACTCTATAACTCAGCCAAGTTGACACATAAACTGAACCATCACAACTACTCTCACCACCACCATCACCACTGCTCTTATTTGCTCAGTTATAGAGCCTTTATTCTGTGCCAGGCAACATGCTAAACACTTCATGTGAACCTACAGCTACATCTACCTGATAACACATCCTGTATTTTTTTTTAAAGATTTATTTATTTCTCCTCCCCCTTCGTTGTTGTTATTTTTTTGCACTTGCTGTCTGCTCCTGTATGTTCTTCTGTGTCTGCTTGTCTTCTCTTTAGGTGGCACTGGGAACTGATCCCAGGACCTTCTGGAGAAGAGAGAGGCTGCTCAATCCCTTGCGCCACCTCAGCTCCCTGATCTGCTGCGTCTCTCATTGTCTCTCTTCTGTGTCTCTTTTTGCTGCATCATTTTGCTGGCCAGCTCTCTGCATGGGCCAGCACTGTGCACAGGCCAGCACTCTGCATGGGACAGCTCTCCACTTGGGCCAGCTCGCCATGTGGGCCAGCTTGCTTTTCACCAGGAATGGAACCCTGGACCTCCCACATGGTAGAGAGGAGCCCAATCACTTGAGCCACATCCTGTATTTTTAACAAGTATGTGCTACTGGGTTGAAAGCTATTATATGAAGTTATATTTTACTGATACAAGCAACTTAGCTTTCGTATTCTGGAAATGTATAGTCTTCCAATGATTTATGTTCCCCTATGTCACATGGGCCTCATTATCTTTGGTAGCTCTTCCTTTTCCTTTTGTGTCTGCAGCCAGTCCTTCCAGGTTTATCACTACCTCTGGGGAAGTGGGGGGCGGAGGAAGGATAAAACTTTATATGGTCAAATTCCATAGTATTTCAAATAGCAAGTAAAATCATTTGGTAGGGAAGAAGGATTAAAAAGCCTAATGTGGTGACATCTAAGTTTCTACAGTGGACATATTGCTATCATACTTTCAAAAACTCAATAAATATTATTTTATAAAATAAAAGGTGATATGGATTATAACAGTCATTAATCTTTTTATCTCTCATTATACTATGGATATAAAAGAGCTGGATATAACTTAGAGGTTACATTGTAATTTTAGTGATTTCATTGGTTTTTCAATCCTTACAGTAGGAATATTCAAAAGATACATATCCACTTTTACATACTAAGTACATTAATAAAATGAAGCCTTTTTAAAGACCTGGCCTAGTCCAATTCATACTTGCAGGCTTACCAAAAACTAACGAACAATAAGAAAGTTGTTATTTTTTTTTTACTATTAGAAGGGAGAAAATTGCTGGGAATTACTGTAACAATTTATTCTTAAAAAAAGGCAATAGAATTATTCAAGTCATTAAAAAATTAAAATAATTAAATAAATAAACAATCAGTTAAAACAACCCAATTATTCATTTTCTTATTGGAACATATTAGAAGAACTGCAATAAATCCATGTGATAGTTTAAATTATCTCAAATCAGTGGTCACTGATCAGGAAACTGACATGTCAGTAAATTCCAAACTTAATTACCTATATTTCTAAGCAGCAGCTATCATTGGGCCATCTACTCCAGAATTTGCCAAGAATCAAAGTATAGATAGAAACCAGCTGGCATAGTGCCATCCAACTAACTCTGTTCAGATATATTATAGTCAATGCCCTGTGATAAGGGATTGGGGGATATGAAAATCAGATTGCCCAACAGAAAGCTAGAAAACCCCTGATTTAAATGAAATACATTCACCTATTTTTTTTGCAATGATTAAAATTCTAAATTATTAAAAACAAAACTTACAATGCACTTGTCAAAGTTCCTTTTGACAGTCACCAAAACATTTCCCAATGTAGTACTTAGAAAGGAAGCAGGGTCCACATTTTGTGCAGTCCATACATGATGACTCATTTTGACCAGCATGTAAAGGGAATTAAAGCTATCAATTTTATCTCCTAATGCAATTAGGTTATTCAGTTCTGGCTCAATGCAGCGAAATATTTTAATCATCATTTGACGGATCATATCTTTCCTGTTCAGAAATCATACAAAATATAGAAAGTTATTAGAAGCTTCAAGTGAATTCACCTTTAACTTTAATCTACTGGGTATATAAAAAATAATGAAAATTTTCTATTTCAAACTAAAAATTTCCAAATATGATGAACTAATTATTCTAAAACAGTGTTCAATATAAAATATTTTATTGAAGTTAAGTTTTATCACTCAAAATATGTCATTTATGTCTTTTGTAAAACTGCATCCTGAAATGTGCTTTTTGATTTCTGAGAAACACACTGCAATGCAAAGGTTACTTCTAAGTAGCAAATATCCAAATATATCACATTTTTTGTGATTACTGAAGAGCCATATAATAGGACCAGTTTTATATAATCCAATAAAATGATCAATAAGACAACAGATGCACATGTTGGGGCTCTGACTGTTCAACTAACAGCTCTTCTCTATGTTCGATTTAAGGTTTTACTTTTCCAAAATAAACATTAGATATTTGTAAACATACTCAGATGAAACAGGTAGTGGTGTGCCAGAATTATGTTGCCGTGATAATGTTCCTCCATCCAGGTCCTCTGCTTCAGTCTGTAAAAATTATTCAGGTACTTTACATAATAAAAGACCAAGAATATGACTAGTTTATATAGCAAAAGCCTGCTCAGTCTTAAAATTCCTAGGAGAGAATACATTATGAAAAAAAAAATGATTTTTAAAAGTAGTGTTGCAGATAAAGCTATATAATTATGTTGTTTAAAGAATGTTAATGCTTGTTTCCCCCTTAAGAACAAAATTCTTTGTTCTTAGATTTTATCTAAGACTTATTGTGGGGTGAGAAGTTTTGCTTGTGTCTGTGCACAAGAGGGGAAAGAGAGGAGAGGGCATCACAAAGGGTTAGGAGGCTTCAGGTAGGGCACGGGAGGGCAGCTCAACAAAAAACAAGACAACTTTCAGAAGAGAATTAAAAAGTGAAGGAAATCTCATCAATCATTCTAATAAAACTTCAGTATTTAAAAAAATGCTACCAAAAAATTCTTATGGAAGGCAACAAGTAAGCTAGTTTACCACCATCCCCGCTAACAAACCCACCCCAACTACTTGCAATACCAATTAATTTCTCATTCACTTTTTGACTGCTTTTTACATGTTAGTTTCTGAGGCATAATTTTTTTAGATGACCTTATTTTAAAAATCACTCTTTTGCATTGTGCTTTTAAGTTTTTCAAAATATTCTGGGAAATCTCTCCTTTTTCCTACATTTATGCCACCTGAGAGGCATGCTGAACAGGTATTATTAAATTCATCTTACAGGTGAGGAAAACTGGGGATTAAATAATTGGCCTAAGGTCTCATAGCTAGTTAGTAAAAAAGCTGTAACAAAGATTAGGATCTTTGAGTCTTCCCCTTATTTTTTTATTTTTATTTTTTTTTGCTAGGCCATGGTATACACACTCAAACACTTTCATTTATTGTATTTTTTTCTTGATAACTACTAAAATGTTAAAATTGTTATTTAAATAATGTTCTTCTGCAAAGTAAATTTAGACATTTCCCCCTCACTAATTTAGCAAATGTTTAGATTTAAGGTTCTGCAATATTAATTAAATACCCAAACTCCAACTATTGTTGTTTTTATAATCTTGTGGTATGAGAAAATTATTTTAAAAACCTTGCCACAATCTCTTTCCTTTTCTACTCTGATAATAAAATTGTGACCATGTATTAATTAAATTACATTACAGATCATAAATACCAGCCAAAATAAATGTGAGCCATACCATAGTTCCAGGCATACTTTGATGTTGCTGCAGTTTAAAAAATTTGCTTATGAAGTCCTGTTCTGCTAGACAAAGGGGCTCCAGTTCACTTAGTACCTGTTCAAAGATCTAAAGGAAACCAAAGTGATCTATGATGAAAGAACTGCACCAAATGCTTAATATAACATTCTGCATTTAATTTACTTTTCTGCAGGGGCCAGATGCTATATCTATAATCTCAAGAGAATCCTAAAGACAAAAACCGTTCCAAGAATGATTTGGATGGTAGACTGGGAAATACAGTATTATTTAGGGCCATAGAACATACCTAAAATAAAACTCAGTTATTCACTTCAAATCTGGGAAGAGGAACACAAAGATAAAATTTTGTAATTTATTTAATGCAGTCCAAAGAGGAGTTAGCTTCACAAAAGCTGTTATTTCCTCTTTACTTTGTAGTTGCTCAAAACTTATTTGAGAAGTAAGTACTTTTAAGATTTATAACAAATAAATTTTAATAAGTCTTTTATGTTATTCAGTTAATAATTAACATATTAGATGTCATTTGACTCGTATTCCTTCTCAAATTCAGAACTGGAAAATAAGATATGGTTAATGTTTAAGAGAGCCAACAGAGCTCAACTCTTTGAACACACTGAAAACAATAACAAACGCTGTTTAAAAAGAAAATTAATAATATTTAAGAAGTATTAATTTGTTGTTTTACCTTATCAAATTTGGTTCTGTCGGCAACATCAAGATCGGAGGTGGACATGTTTCCCATATCCAGCAAGGATGATGACTGAGATCTGCGATTCCCTGAACTCTGAACAGTGAGCTTATTTAGACTAGACGTAGATCCAGTTAATTTCCCAGAACTTCCATGAAGGCCTAAGAAATAATAAGACTTTGAAAGTTGTGACCTTCATGAATAAAAGATTCATAGCATAAATCAGGGCTACCTCCTACTGTCTTGGTCTTCCAAGGCTTTATGTCATATTAATTAATACAAAAGTCCACCTTATGGGACAGTGTATATTAATTAGTGCACAAGTCTACTTCATAAACATTTGTGTCCTATTCCTGGGCATATTGTAAAAGGAAGCAAAAACTACACAGATCCATAGAACAGGACTGAAAGGGACCTTAAAGATCAGCTTATCCCCCATTCATCCCATGCCTGGTGATATCTCTAGAGTAAAGTAGATCAAGGTTTTTTTCCCACTCAAAAGACATGAATTTGGATGACTGTAATGGATCTCCTAGTATACTAGCTAACTAACATGACTTTATTAAATTTCTGAAGAAAACTGCCATATTAAATCAATGTATTAAGTTGAACCATATGAAACTGCCAATACTCAATCATTCTTGCCCTACCAAAAAAGTCAAATACATATGGTTTAACTGAATACATTCCCAAACCCAGACACTTTGCTTATACAGTAAGTGAACTGCTCACCTACAGTTCTCTAAAAACTAAACAAGATACCCTGAAATCCTGGTACAGTTAAAATACAACTAAAATGTATCACTAACCATATCAATATGGGCTATCTGTATTTAGGTATAATTTTAGGTATCCATCATAGCCAAGAGGAAAAATGGAAACAACAGTGCTGGACAATATCTTACATATATCCAGGAATTCAAGGATTTAATTTTTACGAGAAAATGTGATGTTTTTGTTCAGAATTAAATACAACAATAAATAAAATATATATTTTTCATTCTTGAATAGTTTTCTGAGAAATATTTGCTGACCCCTTGCTGATGGTCAGAAGTGAGAAATGAGGATATAATAGAATTAAAGACAAACTTTGGCTTCATTTATTCAAAACCTGACCACATCTATAAGAATTTTTGAAGACTTTGTAAACACAGCCTGAAAATAGAAACATAATGGTTAAGCCTTTTTATACATTTCTAACACAAAGTTCTATCATGAGGTATATGTTTTAATTAAATAACATATTTCTTGGATGTAGCCTTACCAGTACCATCATACTGGTTTTCTTTCACCAAATACCTGGCAACTCAGAGTAATCAATATTTTTGGTGTTAACTTTTTTTTCAAGACAACTAATTTCTAGACATTAAAGAAACATGTATTGAGAATACCTACTAATACACTCAGCATACTCACTCTCTGTTTCCTGTTTGACAGCACTTTCTTTTCGAGGCAGTGTAGCTGTGATGGATTAGGTTGCAAGCATCAAAGACAAAGACAAGTTAATAAACTGCATTTTGCACAAACCATGCACAAGAGGAAGTTAAGCTCTAGTTTAAAAGACACATGCAAAGAACCATGAGCATCAAGTAACGAGAGGTGCAAACACATGTTTAGTTGGTCAGCTACTGTTTGAGAAATTATATGAGTGAAACAACTTTACTAGTCTTTTAAAGTATTGTTTTTATTTAAATATTCAGGTAAAAATGTCTGTATTTGTAACTCCTCCACATGTTTAAATTATTTTATTTTTTAGGTTTTTGAAAGTGGTACACAAATTTGAAAAAAATTGTAGTTGGAAATTTTATTTCTTGAGAAAATATAGTTCAAGTAAATACTTAAATACAGTGGAAATTCATTAGAATGAAGCTGGAGATTTAGACATTAAATGCATCAACAGCCTTGTATTCCCTGAAAGCTCCTGAAATGAATCTCCATTGTACTAAATAATTTATAATATTTGTGATAAAAATTATATGAATAGGACTTTAAAATCATTTAAAAATTAAAACCAAATATCAATCTCAATTACTTAGTAAATGGTTTTGTGAACACCTAGAGTGAAATGTTTATCATAGCACTTATTATCAGATGTGGAGATGGAAGGGTAAAGCTGAGGGAACAGGTTTAACTACAGGAATCTAAGTGCTTTTAGGATCATTTGGCATTTCTTTTATGCTAAAACTTCTCTCTCTGTAATACCTTTTGGATCAATTGGAGATCATCTTGTGGAACATTCTAAACTCAAAAGTTAATGTGAAAGGCAAGGAAAGAAATCACAGAATGAAATGGAGAATTAAAGACTATAACCTAAAAATATCTTAAAAACTGAGAACAATGTGTCAACTGACACTCCCCCTGCAATACAAAGCCATGCTTAAAGGCAAAAGCCAAAGTGTAAGATACTAACTTGTCACACCAGAGACATGTATGTTCTAACAGTCTTGGCTACACGAAGCTCAAGGGAAAATAAAGCTGAACATTAGCTAAAGTGGCAAACAGAGGTCATGCTGGAGCCACCATCTAGCCAATCTGAACAGTACCTTCTGGTGTCACTATGCCATGTGGTCCAATTCCAGAGTAAAGCCTAATACTTCATATAGTTTTTTTTTTTTAGTAGCAATAAAAACAAATACAGTCATTAGTACCACCCATTAATTATAATTTGTGGCTCATGAAAACTGTCTATCACTTTCAGCAAAAATACTCATGTAAACTTTTAAATAACTTTTAAAACCCCCCACTGGAATATAAACTTCATGAGGGTAGGGCCTTTGTTTATTGCTATATGCCTAGTACCTGGAACAGTGCTTACTGCATAGTAGGTAATTGATAAATATTTGTTGAATAAATCTTCTATCTAGCCTGAATTTCAGTTTTATCTTCAAGACTCCCTTTGAAGTCTACAAAATGTCTTAGTTTAGTGGAAAAACATAAAATGGAAAAATGATTTTGGCTACCATTTTCAAGATTTGGAATATTAAATAGGAAGGGGGCAGAAATTATTTAAATGTATTATATATTTTAAATCAATGAATGGACTAAATGATACATATGCTTTATTTTAGCTATAGAAAAAAAACCCTGGTGATTTAAAAATAATTACTGAATTTCCTTTGCCTGCTATTTCTGTAAGTATATTTGTAGAATACAAAGGGGAAAAAAGCAAAGTACAGTCCTGGGGGAAAAAAGTACCCAACTCTGAGGTTCTCAAAGCAGACTCATTAGTCAAAAAAAGCAATGACCTACATAAAAACCTTGTCACAAAGAAAAGATTCTTTCCAGCTGCCTTTAACTTCTTTTGAATTATTTGAACTAAGTTGGCTTGAGTTAAGAGCGTTCAGAAGAGGAATATTTCCTTGAATCTCTATGACTATAGTGACTATGCAGTTTCTTTTTATAAGATACATTCAAACTGATTTTCTAGTCTCATCAGCATCTATGACAGAATTCCCTCAGCAAGTAAAAAACAAAACACATTTTAATTTTATTTATAATTAATTTTGATTCATTGAAAATTATCATTCCAAAATTTCAAGTTTCTATCTCAATTTCTACTAAAGTTTCATTTAAACTTAATTTGAATCACTGAAAAAATATCTTTAAAAAAGGAACATTCTTCCTTATTCAAAACTTCTCAAGTCATTTGTATTTAATTTGAAATTTATCCTTAAAAAGCTAACAAAGTTAAATCTTCGAAGATAAAGCTAACTGTTTTATCCTCTGAATTCTGTTTATTATTTAGTTTTTCTTCTCTTATAGCTGATGACATCAAAATAACTGAAGCTAATTTTCTCATGCTATCAACTGTCACAAATTACTCTTACTCCTTATCTTTTTATTCTTATTATTTAATAGATATATAGAAGAGATGTAACTTTAAAACTGTTTTGTGTGTATGTGTGTGTGTGTGTATTTTTAGGTACTGGGGGCTGGGGATTGAACCTTGTATGTGGGAAGCCACTGCTCAACCACTGAGCCACACTGGCTCCCCTGAGTTGGTTTTTCGTTTGTTTTGCTTGTCTGTTTTTATTTTTTTCTTCAGAGGTACCAGGAACTGAACCTGGGACCTCCCATATGAGAAGCAGATGCTCAACCACTTGAGTCATATCTGCAACCCTTTAACACTGTTTTAAAAAAATAAAAGTTCCTTCTAAATGTGTATTAGGGTAATTAAAAGTATTTTTAACAAGATCATTTAAGAACTTCTCAAGGGGTAAGAAAGGAAAAAAAAATTAGGTCTCTGATAGGTTAATGCAACAATACTACTGTACTTAATTTAAATTATATTTTTATTATGTCATTTATCTTAACACGAATCTTAGGTTTGATAAACTCTCATGATACTGTGATTAATGAATTTTAGAAAAGTTCCCCTTTTAAGTCCAGTTTCTATACACTGAAGAAGAGTTCTTCCAAAATAAAATGGTTCACTAACAAGTGGTGACAAATATACTTAATGAAAACATTAAACATGTAACTGCATTAATAATATGCTATTTACCAAAAAAAAAAAAAAAAAAAAGAAAAGCATAACATATCCACAGTGAAAACATTAACATGGATATGAACAAACTGCTGTTTAAGAACAATTAACCTTTAGGATGAGTTAGCATTTCTGTTTCCAAAAGCCTATTGTCCCAAGATTCTTATTAGTATCTTTACCAAAGTGTAGCATATAAACATACAGATTCCAACCATTTTAAATGCCTGGACTAGTATAATCAATATATTAGGACTTCATTAAAAAACAAACAAACCAGTGAATTACAAAATAATTATCCACTAAAGACAGTCCTTTCTGTCCTAAAGAACAATGGAAAGATGTGCTATCAATTTTCAATCTTGTTTCCTGAAGTTGCTTAGGGCAAAGGCTCCTTTCAACAAGCAAATGCTAAACTCATTATTCTAAAGGGGAGAGATGCAGACACACTGAGGAGTACACGTCTTAGCCATTTAAGGCCAGGTTTTGACTAGAATAGGCACAGAACTCCATCCAAAAGGAACTCCAGGGATGGGTGCATGCAAGAGCAGAATGTGGCCTCGGCAAATCACCTCCCTCACAACTTGATACTTTCACTGGCTATCCTATAATATTTGGGTTCAGTTAACGTACTTAGAAGCAACAACAACTAAATACGTTTTTAAAATCTCTCTTTGGTAAAATAAGGTACAATCACCTGAGAAATTCTGGCGACATTTTATAGCCCTTTGGCAGGGGAGAAAAACTTAAAACTTTCTTTGTGATCAAGTAGCCAGTGAGAAGTAAGAAGAAGCCAGGAATTTTTCTCATTTCCCTGCAGAGAGCAATGACTTAAGAGATCAGTGACTTGTCCCAACTGGTATAAAAGGTCTTTCAGGGAGTTAGAAACTGAACTCTCAACATCTAGTGCTTAGTCTAATACTTTCTCTACCAGATTGCACTTCATTTTCTGGCAAACTGCGTTTCCTATGAATATATATGTTTAATTATAGCATGAATACGCAATTGAATAACTGTCAAATTCACACACTGTAGAATTTTAATTAGTAAAAAACATACTTACAGATATACATATTTGTTCTACGAAATACCTATAAATCAAACCAATTTAGTTAAACCTACTCTGTCATGAATTCTACTATATCTTATACCACCTTGCCTAAAAAGCCTTAGAATTATTTGTCATGAATAAAACCAGTTTTAATATGAAAAGAAGACAACGAACTGAGGTGCCTAGGCTTACCAAACTTCTTGCTTTCTTTCGTTGTGCCTGTCATCTTGATCTTTGCAACTTCAAAAAAATCTTTGATTTCTCTCTCATACAATCGTGATAAATAATCCATGTAATTCTTAAAATAAAAGTAACATGTACTTATTAATAAAACAAATAACAATTTCCATTTTTCAATCCCCCAATTCTTCAGGCTTGTTTTGTGGTCTAAAACTTTGATGCATTTCATAGGCTAAAAATGGAGGCTATTTTTCTGTCTTTAAAAAAATACTGAATAGGCATTATAACATTAGCAATTTACAAAAATATGAATAAAAACATACTTCTATTTTCATTTTTACATATTACCTTCCACATATTTTAATTATAGCTGCAATCATATTGTACAGACTATTTGAATCAGAACTATTTTCACATATATAGACCATGATTTTCTGGTCTTCATGATTTGTTTTAATGACTGCATAGTATTCCATTTTGTTGATGTACCTCAATTCAGTGGTTTCAATGCTGGAATAAGCTTTTTGTTTCTGTGGAATGATTTCCTACAAGTGGAAATACAGGACCAAGGAATATGGGAATCTGTAAGACTCTTCTTCCATACTGCCATGTTGCTTTAAAAATGATCAACCATTGGCAATGACGATGAAGGAGTACATTTAGTTTCACTGAACCACTATCACCTTGGGTATTACACCCAAACAGGCTATTTTCAGTAAGAATTTAATGAGTGTATCCTATAGTTTTTATAATTAAATAATTAATTTTCTTAAAATAGATTTGATTTATTCTAGCTTAAATAAAAACACTATTACTTAGCATAAAATGCATTTATTTGTCATCTTCTTATCATGTAAAAATATTTTATACCAGGAGGGATTCCTCAACAGTGGAAGACTATATATTTTTCCAAGTCCTAGTTAAATGCCATAGACAGAGTCTGACTAAATTTAAATAAATCCATAGCAGAGAAATTGTAGCTGGTAATTCTTTTACATTTATCATGGAATCCAAGCTTCAACTTTATTATTTCAAATTGACATATTCACTTTTAGAACAGGTTTACCTTGTTTAAACATCAGATATACCTTTCAAAAGGTATATATTATGTAAATATTTGTATGTTGAGTCATAGTTTACCACTGATTTTGTTAGATATATCATTATAAGATAATATTTGGACCAAACATAATATAGATCCTACCTTTCTTAATAATTAGGCCATATACACTTCCCACATAATCTCTGCAAGAAAAGTTAATCAAATGGGCAATTCTTCTCCATGACCTCTGCCTAACTTTAAAAACAAAGATAAATTAAAATACACTCTAAAACTAATTGCTATTTCATTGGGCGATCTCACTTTTTCAAATGACTGAAAATCCTTTTTTCTGGATACTTAATAGAACTCACTGTTGGGAAAGGCCACAGACAGGTGTGACTTTATCAGTTCCTTCTCTGACCAAATAGTGAAAGATGATTCTGAGTATGTATTCCTCTTAGCCCCTGTATATAGCACCTAAAGTAAAATTTAACTCTCATGAGTATAAGGATTCTGTTACCTCAGGCAGTCTTTCAACTTTAGTTTGAACTGACTATGGGTTCTTACAGAAAACTCTGTGTTTTACTTTTTGTCAAGTGAAGTTTAGGCTTAGAGAAGATGCCTGAGGAATCTTCAGGACTCACTGTCAACATCCAGACGTTATTAGGAGAGGAAGACTCATTTCCTACCTGTGGCAGTTTGAGATTATTTATGAATTCCAAAAAAAGAGAGGTTATATTTATAAACTGGTCTGTTCCTCTGGGTGTGATCCCCTTTGATTGTATTAGATTCAGCTGAGATGTCTTTGAATAAATTATGTTAAGATTAGGTCTTTGATTTGACCATGTCAGTAGGGTGTAACTCGGGGTTGAGTCACTACCCCCTTGGGGACACTCACTCAAGAAGACACACAAAAGAAAATACACAGAAGAACAGATAGAGAACTTTGTCAGTTCTGATCCTGGGGCTCCGGAGAGAGATAAGCCATTCACTTGATAGTTTGTAGCTGAAGAGACTAGAGCCCTGAGCAGCTGAGAATGCCTGAAAGGTCCTCCAGCCTACAGCTGAGATGGG
>PVKH010010505.1:0-18213 GCA_004027955.1 Chaetophractus vellerosus | reverse complement strand
TCTGAGCTGAGACAGGACAGAAGAAGCCTTACTGTGCCCTCACCCCATACGCAGCACTCTCAATATCTGAAGGTGACCTTTCCTGCCTTTTTTACCCCAAGTCGTTCTCTGCCCTTCTGGCTTTTCCTTCTATGATTCTCAAAATCCTCACCATCCTGGAGCCCTCTGGTTTGTTTCTGTTTTGCTTTTTAAATGTCACCATTCTTTTGAAATTATGATCCTGGAACTGAACACAATATTTCAGATAGAGTCTCACCAGCATAGAGGAGAGTGTATTTCTTCCTAAGATCTGGACATGACTTCAAATAATGTGGCCCAAGATTGTTCCACTCTTTTTAAAAATGTGATTGCATGATAAAATAACCCGCTATTATTTTTTTGCTTTTAAACCTTTATTATTTCTAAGCTTATTCATCCCTGTCTTGTAAAACTGATTTCTGAACCTTTACTTAGGCTTTACCTCTAACCCCCCAAATGCAGTAAGGGCTAGATTTTCGAGAAGCACTTGTAGATAAGGAAATATTGTGAGATATATTTTCTTTATATGATAAATTTGTTTTAAGAAATTCTTTATATAAATCAAATTTTTGGAAATCAAATTCTTAAAACACATAAGGCACATGTATGGAGAGTTCTAATCACTAGAGAATGGTTTACCAAAAAAGGGAATCCGTTTGTGAAGTCAGTAACCCCTTCATGTTTCTATTTGTAACTTCTAGGTGTTCAAAGCAATCAGCATGGATTAAGCAACTGGGTGCCCAGGTCTGAGTGGAGGCAGGAGGGAGCAATGGAGCCTGGGAGAGGGGAAGTGCTCCCTCCTCCCTCTAGGAGTGCTCCTGGGGTTGGGGGAGTCACAGCTCCTACCCGTGAAATTCTCCAGTTGTGGTAAAGATGGAAGGGGGCTTCAAATACTCCAGGGCTAGAGTGATTCTACATGTCCCACATTTACGTAAAGCCTGGCGGAGCCGCCCTCAATTCCTGTTCTAGTTCTCTTTCCTTTCTAGAAGTGATGGGTGCATCTTCATGCTTTCCTCGCTGATACCTCCCTCCTCCTCCCTTCTTCTCAGCCGCATCTGCCCGGGGACCTCTCTGGATTCCAGCAGTGGCCAGCTCTCCTGTCGCAACATGCTCAGTAAGGGTCTATTTTCTTCTCAGCCATCTTCTTTATTGCTTCCTTTCCTAATCAGCCCCACTTCACAATCACTCTTAGATGGCTCTACTCATCATTGTCGGAGAATAAATACCTGCTAACCAGTCCTAAAAGGTCCAGCTTAAGATAAAAGGCATCCAAAAGCTTATGATAAAAGGAAGATGACTTGTTATTTTCTGTAGCATGCGCTAAGCTCCTTGGTTAAAATTTATTAAAGGCCATAAATCCAGACAATGAGATGAGGAAACTTTTAACTCTCTCTCAGATATTTCCATTCGGCCTATTGTCTTTGCCACAGAGAACTTTGTACAGTTCAGATAAAATTTTATTCTTAACAATACTTACGGATCATTGTGGCTTTTGAAAACTTCTGCCTTCCATGGGACGTTTTGAAGAAAAGTTTTGTTTCCTCCACATGCACGCTGCTCAGTAGAGCATCAAAGGTGATCTTAACTCTGGATTTTCAAGGATGCTGATCCTGTGACTTATGGGCCATTATTAAATGAAGATCTATGCTTGATGAGATGCCAACTTCCTCAAGTACATGATTTTGATGTCAACTAACCAAATGTGATTAAAAAGCAAATCTCTTCATTCCAACACCATACAGTTTTAAGGCACAAATGGATCAACAACCCTAAGTCAGCAAGAGCACACCAGTGATCTCAGGTCAGCTAAACTGTGTAAAACTAGTACCCCTGAGATGGTGAAGGGCATGAAAAAAATGGTCTCATGATCAAAGAAGTTTGGTTTTAACAAGGCTAAACAAGGTTACTATAGGAATTCTCAGAGTCTTCAATAGGTGAAATGTGGACAACGTAATTCCAGGGGTGATGAACCTGTTTACCAAGAATTCTTCAAGTACCTGTTACCATTTTGAGGAAACAGTAGTTTGATAAATGCTAATGGAGGTGTGTCTCAAATTATCTTGCACCTCATCTCACCATAACATTTTCCTCTAGTTGTTTCCTTTAGAGATGTTTCAATTTCAAGAATGTATGTTCTTTGATATCATATCTCCATATATTCCCTAAAATAGTCTATGAATCACAAATACTGATAAAATGAATTAATCCCAAAAATTGCAACTACCTGTAATAAACAATAAGAAAGACAGTTCAGCCCTGCTATTTTCTAGCCATGTGGACTTGGGTGAATTATTAACCTTGCTAAGCCTCGCAGGTTGTGAAGACTATGTCTAAATGGAAAGCCACTGACACAGTCCCTGGTACACAGTAAGTGGTCAACGAATGAGAGCTATTACTGTTACCATTGTTAGTTATAAACATGCCCTGAAGAAGTTGTGGTTCTGTTGGCAAGAGAAGACTTGCACATGTGAAATAATTTACTTGGCTGACTAGGAACTAAAGGTTGCTGAAAATGAAATAACCCATGTGTGGGAACTAAGTGCCGTAAGTAAATATGTACATTTTGGATAATGGGGAAAGTAGAATGAAAACTCTGTAGTGATATGAGAATTCTGTTGATATTCCTTATCTCACCATAAAATTCAGAAATAATTCTTTGTCCTCTTGCCCAAGTATAAAGACCCGACAATAGCATGGAATAGCAAGAATACCACACTGAACACAAGTCTTGTATTCTATGACTTTCCATTAACATTCTAAGGGGGTAGAGCCAGTACTAATGGATTTATGTTTCAAGAAGGTCATTTTGCATGATGTAAGGAAGAACTTCCTAACATGACAAAGTTGTCTAAAGATGATGTGGACCCCAAGGTTGCTGAGTTCTCAGTTACTAGAGGTGTCCTCACTTGAGCTGGATGGTCTCTCTTTTATTAGAGAAGTTGCTGGTTTAGAGAAAAACCATGTAAAAATACAAGGTCCCAATGTACCGCCCTATTATTAACATCTTGCATTATTGTGGTACATTTGTTACAATTAATGAAAGCACATTTTCATAGTTGTACTATTAACCATAGTTCACAGTTTAACTTAGGGTTCACTGTTTTGTGCAGTTCCAGGGATTTAAAAAAAATTTATTCTAGTAACACAATCTAAAATTTCCCCTTTTAGCCACATTCACATGTATAATTCAGTGCTGCTAATTATGTTCGTAATTATTGTGCTACCATCAATACCATTCATTACAAAAACTTTTCCATCATCTCAAATAGAAACCGTACATTTTAAGTCTTAACTCTCTATTCCCCACCCCCACCTCCACCCATCACCAGGGAACCTATAGTCTAGACTCTGACTCTCTGAGTTTGCTTATTCTAATTATTTCATATCAGTGAGATCATACAATTATTGCCCTTTTGTATCTGGCTTATTTCACTCAATATGATGGTTTCAAGTTTCATTCATGTTGTCACATGTATCAGGACTTCATTCCTTTTAACGGCTGAATAAAATTCCATTGTGTGTATAGTCCACATTTTATTTAACCATTTACGGGTTGATGGACACTTGGGTTGCCTCCATTTTTTGGCAATTGTGAATCATGCTGTTAGGATTATCAGTGAGTAAATACCTCTTTGATCCCCTGCTTTCAATTCCTTTGGGTATATACCTAGAAGTGGGATTACCAGATCATAAAGTAATTCTATACTTAACTTTCTGAGGAACTGCCAAACTGTCTTCAACAGTTCCTATTTCACTACATCCCCTCCAACACTTGTTATTTTCCGTTTTTAAAATAGTAGCCATTCTAGTGGATATGAAATAGTATCTCATTATAGTTTTGACTTACATTTCCTGAATGGTTTATAATATTGAGCATTTTTTTATAGGCTTTTTGGCCATTTGTATATCTTTTTTTGAAGAGATGTCTATTTAAGACTTCTGCTCATTTTTTAATTGGGTTGTCCTTTTGTTGTTGAATTGAAGGATTTATTTATATGTTCTGGTTATTAAATCCTTATCATATTTGTGGTTTCCAAATATTTTCTCCAGTTGTTTTGTTTTCATGTTTTTAATATTCATGATTATTATACCTCCTTTGAGGTGCAAATTTTTACATTTGTGCTAAGAAACCTTGCACAAGCAATAAGGTCCTGAAGATGCTGCCCTATATTATCATCTAGGAGTTTGGTAGTTCTGGCCCTTTTATTTAGGTCTTTGTTCTATTTTGAGTTGATTTTTATATAAAATGTTAGACTGTTAGGTGGGGGGTGTCCTCCTTTTTTTTTTTTTTTTTTTTTACAAATGGGGATCCAGTTTTCCCTTATTTCCTCTGTTGAAGAGACTATTCTTTCCCAGTTGAATGGTCTTTGCTCCCTGGTTAAAAATCAGTTGACCATAAAAGTAAGGGTTGATTTCTGAGATCTCAGTTCAATTCCATTGGTCTATATGTCTGTCTTTATGCCAGTACCATGCTGTTTTGATTACTGTGGCTTTGTAATAGGTTTTAAGATAACGAAGTATGATTCTAACTTTGTTCTTCTTTTTTAAGATGGCTTTGGCTATTTCAGGCCCCTTATCCTTCTATATAAATTAGATGATTGGTTTTTCCATAACTACATAGAAGGTTGTCAGAATTTTGATTGGGATTGCTTAGAATCTGTAAATTGCTTTGGGTAGAACTGACATCTTAAAATATTTGGTCTTCCAATCAATGAACACAGAATGTCCTTCCATTTATTTGGGTGTTCTTTGATTTCTTTTAGCAATGTTTTATAGTTTTCTATGTACAATTTCTTTAGTCCTAGGTTAGATATTACTCCTAGATATTTGATTCTTTTAGTTGTTATTATAAATGGAATTTTTCCCTTGATTTCTTCTTCTAATCGTTCTTCTTCAATTTTTTATATTAATTATATAGAAACACAACAGATTTTTGGGTGTTGATCTTGTACCCCACCACTTTGCTGAATTCATTTATTAGCACTAGGAAATTTATTTTGTATTTTTCAGGATTTTCTGTACATAGGTCCATGTAATCAGCAAATAGGGAATGTTTTACTTCTTCCTTTCCAATTTGGATGCCTTTTTTTCTCTCCCAACTGCTCTGGCTAGAATTTTCAGTATAATGTTGAATAACAGTGGTGACAGTGGGCATCCTTGTCTTGTGCCTGATATGAGAGAAAGCTTTAAGTCTTCCACCAATTAGTATGATGTTAGCTATGGGATTTTCATCTGTGCTCTTTATCATGTTGAAATTTCCTTCTATTCATAAACTTCCAAGTGTTTTTATCAAGAAGCAGTGCTAGATTTTGTCAAATGCCTTTTCTGTGTCCATTGAGATGATGATGTGTTTTTTGTTCTTTCAGTGTGGTGTATTATGTTAACTGATTTTCTTATATTGAACCAACCTTGTATACCTGGGATAAAATTCACTTGATCATGGTGTATAATTATTGTCATACACTGTTGAATTCAGTTGGCTAGTATTTTGTTGATGACTTAAAAAAAATTTATATCCATAAGAGATATTGGTCTGTAACTTTCTTTTGTTGTGGCATCTTTATCTGGCTTTAGTATGAATGTGATGGCCTTGTAAAATGAATTATGGAGTGTTCCTATGCCTCAATTTTTTGAAAGAGAGCAGGATTGGTGTCAATTATTCCTGGAATGTGTGATAAAACTCCCCTGTGACACCATCTGGTCTTGTTGTGAGGTTTTTGATTACTGATTCAATCTCTTTACTAGTTATTGATTTGCTGAGGTCTATTTTTTCTTGAGTCAGTATAGGTAATTTGCATTTTTCTACAAATTCGTCCATTTCATCTAGGTAATCTAATTTGTTGTCATACAGTTGTTCATAGTATCCTCTGATAGTCCTTTTTATTTCAGTGAGGTTGGTAGTAACGTCCCAGTTTTCATTTCTAATTTTCGTTGTTTGTATCCTCTCTTTTTTCTTTGTCGGTCTAGCTAAAAGTTTGTCAATTTCAGTGATCTTTTTCAAAATACTAACTTTTGGTTGTTGACTCTATGGTTTGTTTGTTTTTTAATACTCTATGTCATTTATCTCTGCTGTAATCTTTATTATTTATTCCTTCTGCTTGTTTTCAGTTTAGTTTGCTCTTCTTTTTCTAGTTCTTCCAGTTTTGAGGATAGGGCTCTGATTTGAAATGTTTCTTCTTTTTTAATTTAAGCATTTAGAGCACTGCCTTTGCTGTATCCCATAAGTTTTGTATATTGAATTGTAATTTTCTTTCACCTCAAGATATTTCCTTATTTCCCTTGCAATTTCCTTTCTAACCTGTTGGTTTTTTAAGAGTAAGTTGTTTATTTTCCACATATTTGAGAAATTTCCATTTCTCCCTGTTATTGATTTTGAGCTTCATTCCACTGTGGTCAAAGAAATTATATCATTGATGTGGAGGCAGTGGCCACTGGAGGTTCTGAGGGCAGGAGAGGGAAAAACAGGGGCATTTTTGGGACTTGGGAATTGTCCTGAATGACCCTGCAACAACAGATACAGGCCATTATAAATCTTGCCATAACCTACACAATTGGGTGGAGAGAGTGTAAACTACAATGTAAACTTTAATCCACGCTTAGTGGCAATGGTCCAAAATGTGTTTATCAACTGCAATGAATGTACCTCACTAATGAAGGAAGTTATTAGTGTCGGAAAATGTGGGAGGTGTGGGGAGCGGGGCATATGGGAATCCCCTATATTTTTTATGTGACATTTGTATAATCTAAGTATCTTTAAAAAAATAAAATAAAAAGAAGACACATTATATCATTTCAATATTTTAAATTTACTTAGACTTGTTTTGCAACCCAACATATGCAGTATCCTGGAGAATGATCCAGGTGCACTCAAGTGGGAGCGGATGTGGCTCAAGCAGTTGAGCACCTGCTTCCCACATGGGAGGTCCCGAGTTTGGTCCCCCGTGCCTCCTAAAAGAACACAAAAACAAACAACAATGATAAAACCAACTCAGGGGTTGAACACCAGCTTCCCACATACAAGGTCCTGGGTTCAATCCCCGGTCCCCGGTACCTCAAAAAAAAAATGTGTATTCTGTGGTTGTTGGGTGAAGTGTTCTATATGTCTGGCGGGTCTAGATGGTTTAGAGTATCATTCAAGTCTTATATTTCCTTATTGATCTTCTGTCCATGCTCTATCCATTATTAAAAGTGGCATATAAAAGCCTCCTACTATTGATGTAGAACTGTCAATTTCTCCCTTTATTTCTGCCAGTATTTACTTCATATATTTTGGGACTCTGCTGTTAGGTCCATATATATTTATAATTGTTACATCCTCTTGTTGAATTGACCCCTTTATAAGTACATAATGACTGTCTTTGTCCTCGTAATAGTTATCAGATGTAGTCTACGTCAGCTCTCTGTTGGTTACTACTTGCATGATATATATTTTTTCTATCCTTTTACTTTCAACCTACTTCAGTCCTTGAATTTAATATGAGTCTCTTGCAGACAGAATAAAGTTGGGTCATGTTTCTTTTTAAATACATTCTGCCAATCTCTGCTTTTTGATTGGAGATTTTAATCCACTGACATTTGAAGTCATTACGGATAATGCAGGACTTTCTTCTGCCATTTTGTTATTTAGTCTTTGTAAGTATTATATCATTTTTTGCCTCAAATCTTCTGTTAATGCCTACTTTTATATTTATTTGTTTTTTATGTTGTGCCATATTGAGTGTCTTCTCATTTCTATCTGGATATATTTTTCATGTATTTTCCTTGTGGTTATCATGGGGTTAAAACTTAACACTCTAAATAAATAATCATATTTGGTTTGCTACCAACTTGACTTCAATAGTATACACATAAACTTTTCTGATACACTTCTGTCCCACCTTTTTTTTAACCAATTATATTTTTATACATTGTATGTCCAAAACCATCGATTTATCATTACTTTTTATGCTTTTGCATTTTAGCACCTGTAGGACATAAGAAGTAGTGTTTTATGTTGAAAAAATACAACAGTACTGGCATTTTTAATGACCCAAATGGTTTCCTTTAGTGGAGGTCTTTATTTCTTTATGCCTGTTTGAATCACTTTCTAGTGTCCTTGTCTTTCAATCAGAAGAACTCCCTTTAGTGTTGCTTGTAGGGCCAGGCTAGTGGTGAAGAACTTCTCAGCTTTGGTTTATTTGGGAATGTCTTGATCTGTCCCTCATTTTTGACAGAAAGTCTCTCCTGATCTAAATTTTTTTGGTTGGCAAAAGTTTTATTTAAACACTTTAAGTATTTCAACCCACTATCTTTTTGCCTCCATGGTTTCTTATGAGAATTCAGCACTTCATTAAATTGGGACTTCCTTGTACATAACACATTGCTTTCTACTGCAGCTTTCAGAACTCTCTCCTTGTCCTTTGCATTCAACATTTTGCTCAATATGTGACAGGGTGTTTTTTTCCCAATTTATCTATTTGATATTCTCTGGGCTTCTTAGATGTGCATATTCACATCTTTTACTAAGTATGGGGAGTTTTCTGTCATTATTTCTTTGAAAATCCCTTCTGCTTCTTTCTCTTTTTCTCCTTCTGGGACTCCCATGAAGCATATATTGGTATGCTTGATGGTGTCCCAGAGGTCTCCTAGGCTAATTTTGCTTTTTCTAATTATTTTGTCTTTCTGCTTCTCAACCTGACTTGTTTCAATTTCCTTGTCTTCAAGCTCATTGATTCTTTCTTCTTCCTGCTCCACTCTGCTATTGAAAACCTGCTGGGAATTTTCCATTTCAGTTATTGTGGACATTAACTCTAGTAGCTCTGTGTGGTTCCTTTTTAAAATTTTTACCTCTTCATTGAGATTCCCATATTGATCATTCATTGTTTGGCTGAAATCCTTTAGTTCTTTCACTGTATTGTCCTTCATCTCCTTGAGCATACTGAAGATTGCTTTTTTTAGTCATTGGTATGTCAACTGTCTGGTCTTCTTCATTGATGTTTCTAGATTTTGACCCACTTCCTTTGGATAGGTCATCACTTCCTCTCTCTTTGTCTGTCTTGTAATCTTTTGTTGCACACTGTACATTTTAAGATTTTAAAATGGTAACTCTGGGATTCTTTTTCCCTGAGATGTATGCTTCTTGAGTTTGTATATAGCTGGTGATATGAGAGAGGTTTTCTTCAGTGTCAGAAAACCTAAGCAGAATACACCTTTCACTGTCTTTGCAAATTGGTTTTGTCAAGGCTGGTGTTCTCAGTGTGACTTTAGCCCTCCTATCAGGAAAGTCAGCCCAAGGTAATTGCAAAGTACGTGGCCCTCCTGTCTTTTCTAGGTCTGTGTCTTGTCCTAGGTTTGTGATTGCTAGTGGCTTTAAGAAATCCCCTGTTTATAGGAATTTGAATGCCCCTCTACTTCCCCAGAAACAGATCTTTTTCTTCTTCTGGGTGTACCACTGCAGGTCTTAAAGCAGGTAAGCTTTTGCCCCAGGTTTTCCACCTCAATTGTTTTTTTATACTGCTTTCCTTGTCTCAAGTTGCTTTTGCCTGGAGGACTAATCTTGGGTAGGGGTGGGGGTGTGGAAAAGGATTTCCCAAGCCATTCTTTCCCAGCCTGAAAAACGTTAGGGATCCTCAAAGAGAGTGGTGGCTCCAATCTACCCTGGTGAGGGACAGAAAGGGCTCCAAAAGCTCCTTCCACAGTTCCCAAATGTGTGCTTTCGTGACTCATCCCCTGCCCAGGAAATTTAGCACTTCCAGTATCCTCCACAGCTCTGAGGAAGTGCATTATCCTCAGGTTTTGTCCAGCGCTTTTTTCTGCAGTGGATTGGAATAATGGTCTTCCTCAAATTCCCACACCCTCAGTGATCTGAAGTACTAATCAATTCATTGATCAACGATTGGCCATCATCCCCTTTGGACCTTGGGGAAGTGGAATTTTATATCCATGTCTGGTACCAGCAAACTTTGCCAAGGGCTGGACCCCACTGCTGCCTGCCACAAGAAAGGGGCTGGGCAAAGGTAAGCACCATGCAGAGAGAGCACTTTACTGGCATTTACCATAATTTACCAGCCTCTTCTTCCTGCACTTCCCTGGAAGCTGTATAATGTTCCACTGGAGTCCCGAGTTTTTAAATACTTGGTTCAATGGTTCCTGCCTGTTTAATGGTTGTTCTGGTGGGGGAATTGATTCCTGGAGCTTCTTGCTCTGCCACCTTCTCACAATTCTCACCTTCTCTCAGTCTCTTCATAAACGTAGCAAACTCAAATATCCTATGGGTAGCTGGACTAGCTATACTCAAAACTGTTCTAATGCCAAAGTTTAATGGTTCGATATCATAGGTGTAAGTTTGAACAACATAACACAAGGATTCAGTGTGATTTTATTTTTTTCAATAGTGTTAGGACATAGGTAAATAGAATGAGGGTGGAATAATACAGACATGTTTTAAGTTCCATAACTTGCTGGTTTGGGTAAACTGTAACCTCTCTGAGAATCAATTGCCTTGTCCATAAAATGGGGATAACAATACTTGCCTCTAATGTTACAAGGAGTATTAATATGTTTATAAACAAAGGGCACTTAGTAGTCACTCAAAAAATCCTGGATCCCTTTCTTGACTGCCAGAAACTCCCTGAAGAGACTATTCTCAAGGGAGCAGAGAGGAATATATTCTTTCCTTTAGATGGAGAGTGTTAAGAGGCAGCTGATGGGAAATTTGGGAAAGAGAATGTGAAGCTATAAGGTATATGAAAAGTCTGGAATACAAGTGATTTTTTTTGCCCTTGAACCAATTAATTTATCATTGACACTACATAAGAAAATATCACTAGTAGTGACCTGAAATGGCTCAATATTTCTAAATTAACATGGTGTTATAGTTTGTTTAATTGTGTTATTGGATAGAACAGGTACTTCATTCACATGGTTGTTACTATACTGAGTGGAAGTTCTTTCTTCCTGTCTTTGTCCTTAACTAGACTCTTCTTAAGGGCAATCTTTATCTGTTCTGGGTTCTGGGGACACCTGATAGATATTTATTATTGTTGTGGAATAAATATGTATTCTTATGTATAGCCCATGGTGCCACTTTCTGAAATATATTCATATTTGACTTTGTAATGTGGTTGATGATTGGGGAGGGGAAAGTAAGGGATGTGGAAAAGGGAAAATACATTTGCCTTCCAGATTTTGCTTTCATTAGCTAATGTTAATATCAGCTCCTAATCTCTGAGCCTTAATTTTGATGACCCAGGATTATGCTGAATGAAAAGAGACCACATAGCCTTTAAAATACATTATAGAGACTCCACAAAGAAGCTAAACTATAATTTGAGTACCATTTCTGACCTTCATAAGATTAAAACAGAATACAGATAAGAGGCATATTTAAATAGAATATAATAATTTAAACATGTATTAATTTCATTTCTTTATATTTTGTCAAATATAACTGTGAACAGGCTAAACAATTTGGGTGCCTTTAAAACATTAAATCCCTTAGGAATTTTTATGTCCTAGATGCATTCAAGATTTGAAAAAAAATTAATTGATAAAACATATTAAAGGACTGATATAAAATTCTGGAGTCAAATAACATTTGGTGAACATCTATAAGCAAGTTTGAACTGGCTTAATAGCATCGAAGGCATTACTCATGACCAATTTATAAAGAAAAACCTAAGTGAGTCACCTGCCAGAAGTCAGCCACGGTAGCAGGGAGTGGTCCTTGGGTTGCGATATATGCAGGATTCCTAGGGTCATGATCCATCTGTGGAGAAAGATTAGAGTAACAAAGGATGGTTAGACATTTTTGTAAAAAAGAAGGAAGGGAGGGAGGGAGGGAAGGAGGAAAAAAAGGGGTTAAGGAGGAAATGAAGAAGGCATATACTGCCCCAAATGATGTATTAATACACAACTTCTGCAGAAATAAAAACTTCCAGGTTGCTTCTTCCTTGTTACCCTTTCCTGGATGCTAGCTCTGTGCTCTGAACTGGGGAAATCACATCAGAAATGCTTTTCTTACACCTAAAATTGAGGTTATAAGAGCAACATCAACACAAATGAAATCAGGAGCCCAAATAAACCAGATGCCAGGTCCAGGTCCTGAGGCTGGGTGGTGGAAATAACAGGAAGGAGGGTGCGGAGCAGGACGCAAATCACAGATCGCAGGCTTTTCTAGACCCACCAACCCAGGAAACATTTAAAAGCATGCAAATGATTTCATAGCAATTCAGCCAGCGTTACCAGCGTAAATGACCTCCATTTCCAGCACAGGCTCTCCGTGGTGTTCAGAACAATGAGCCCATTTGTTATAACCACTGGCGCTGGACAGGGGTGAGGTTAAGCTTAAGCTCTTACCAGAGAGTAAGGGCACCATTCATCCACGCACGGTGAATAAACTCTTCAGTGTCCTGGAAGAATTAATTAACAACGGGCATCCTGCTGCCCTGAAAGAGTTAACGCGGCTTACATGGGAGCTTGTTTTTGTTTACACAAGCTGAGTCGTCCCGGGCCTGGGTCCCCGCAGTACTGAGAGCCCACAGTGTGGCCAGCACTTCACAGAAGATGAGGTCCCAGCCTTCAAGTAGCTAATTTCCTATTCTATTTCTACCGTGCCAAACAGGGGACTAAAAACAAACAAACAGGAAAGAATGCAGTTGTGGTTTTTCTGGCCAGCTGATTTGTCCAAATGCATCCTGCTAGCCTCAACAGGGGGAGTTTGGCTTGTAAGACTTTGTTTTAAACAATTAATTCCAAGACTAAGCAGAAACAAAAAAGAGAAGAACCTAAGAAACAAAGCCTTGGGGAGCAAATGGGATTAAAGCACAATGTCAAGGGTGGTCAGATGGATGGGGCACGGTTCTTTCCCCTAAATCCTAAGCCTTGACCATGCCGAAGAGAATGGAAAGATACTTGGCTATATGTCAGCCAAGGGTAATGCCAAAATTACTGACCAGCTCCTCCCCAAACGCCCCGAAAGGGGCCACAGAAACCAATGCCAGAAGCTAGCCAATCGCGCCTTTCTGTAGAGCAGCCTCTTCTTTATTAGACTCATTATTTTTTTCATGTTTAGAACTAGACTTTATTCTTTTGATATCAAGATTTGCTTAAAAATGTAAAACATCCTATTTAAAGATAATCATTAAGAATATATTACTCAACTCAGTGAAAGTTTCAACCAAATATAATTCTAAACCAACACATGAAGGACTTCAGCTGTAAATACCAGTGTCACCTTCAAATACTGCTTTGCATTTACGTTTGAAGAACCAATGTGGGACACATTTTCTTTAATAGTCATCTAGTGAATCTGTGCATAGTCTATCAACACTTTCATTGATGATGGTTGTCAGCATAAAAGAATGCACCGAATGCACCTTATAATTATGTACAATATAAAAGAGGGAAAGAGCATAAAGGAACAGATGTAAGTTATTCTAACAGAACAATAATATGACGCTGGCTGAGGGGGAAAAGCAGGAAAAAAGCTTTCCGTGCATCTAATTTAGTGATTCGTAATTAAAACTGGACCTAGTTTTGAAATTCACCACAACACACACAATACAGGTAAAATTACGTTACTCTCACTGAAAGCCCCAATTAAAATGTTTCCATAGAAAAATGCTTAGCAGAAATAAGGAGTTTTGATTTTTTAAAATGTGCACTTGTTGGGGGTGACAGCTATTTACCGAGACCCTTGTCTCTTCCCTGAAAATAGCTATGCATAAAAATGAAAACCCCACCTTCTTTTCAAATGTATTTTTTTTTCATTTTTTCTTTTCCTTTTTTCCTTTTTTAATTTCTTTCCTTTTTTCTTTTTTCTTTTTTGTGCCAAAAGCAATTTAGAGAGAAGCATATCATTTAAAAATTGTTAGTATGTTCAAACTGGTACATTTAGTTGCTTTGAAAATGAGAAATAGATGATTAAAAGTAAAAATCTGGACAGGGTTCCAGGAGGGTAATAAGGCAACTTTCATGAAAGGACTTTATTGTTACGCTATTTTAAACTACTTAAACCCATCACCTGCCCAAGCGCCCAAGACAGAAGCAAAGAAAGCCATGATGTGGTGAGGAGAGCAGTAATACAAGAAGTATTGTCACACTCTCAACTCCAGGAACTCAGGACTTCCCCGCTTGGCACTTCACTGCTGCTCGAGGGCTGTCACATAGCTGCTGTTTGAAATGTGGTGAATATCATAATGAGCAGAGACGGGGAGATGTGTCATCAGTTTAACAATAATTCGAAAGACAATTACGACGATTTCATTCCATGCACAGTCTGTTGAACAGAAAATAATTATGGGCAGAAACACTTTTTGCTTGTAGTGAGTATAAGGCAACAGAAAGCCTTATCATAGGGTTTTATGCAGTCTTTAACTGAATAAAAGGAAAACTAATAGTTAACTCAATGAACAGCAGGTTTGTTACATTGAAGACTTTCAAGAAGGATAAGTGTGTTTAGAGGAAATCAAATAAGTTTATACTAACACGATTTTTTTCCCAGTAAAAGCATTTGATTGACAACCACAATGTGGCACATGTATCTCATCTCTCTGCCCTCGTGTACTGATAAACAACAGTCTGTTCCTGCCTTCTCCAACCCACCTTCTTTCTCATTATTTTCCATTTCTTTGCAGTATACTTTTTATTTTTAGGAATGTTATGTTCACATACACAAACTGCATGACCATGGAAAAGGTCATTGGATCTCCCTGGGCTTTAGTCTCAGAATCTGTAAAAAGCGAGGGTTGGACAATAGGATGATGTTCTCTCTAGTGTCCTTTTAGCTTTGCACACATATATATGTGCATTCATCTATGCATATGTGTGTGTACATATCCTAGTTTTTTGGTAGACTGAAATCATCAGTGAATACCTGTAAATTTATTAATTTAAAAACCAAGCTACCAGGTAGGCCGAGACCTGTTAGAACAAGCTCTATATTCTCATTTGTAAGCTGCATACGGTTAAAGGTCTCTGCTTCTGCAAGCACAAAGTTTACCTGCTTAGTAGAATTATGTGGCAGGAGTGTTTGCAGTGGTAAAGTGGAGCCACGAGAAAACCTTTTCTCCTATACTGAGAAAATTTTCTGCAGTAACACTGCCTGGCAGAGAAGTCAGTATCACAGAGAATCAAATGTTAGTCACTGCCTTGTGAGTTCCCGTAAAATGAGGATCAAAGGGCATCAGGAACCAAGTATAATTAACTAGTAAAATTTTGCTTTTACTATGATTTTTTTTTCTTTTTTAGAAAAAGGAAAACCATTTGTGTCTATTGAATCTATTATCCATGTGGTAGACTCATTCTTATGAAGACACCAAATGAAACAGGTAACAAGTAAGGGTTACTCCTATGCATTTATCAATCATTTTTTAAAAAATCTAGTGATTTGCCTTAAGCCCATAGAATGGTAATTATCAAATAAGCATGCATGATTGGCTTTATCTTTAGAAACTCATCTGCATAAAAAATGTAGCATGTAGCAATGCTTTCCCCACTATTCCAAACAAAACTGATTTAAAAATTAAGTATTCATCAGAGTGGGTGTAGCTCAGTGGTTGAGCGCCTGCTTTGCACCTACAAGGGCCCGGGTTCAATCCTTGGTACCTCCTGAAAAGGAAAAAGGAAGTATTCAGCATATCAAAACCACAGGAGCCAGATTCCAAACCCTGAACTGCTGGAGAGTACCTTCTGATTGAGCTCTTGTCTGGTGTAATAGAGGTGGTGGTGAAATGAGATCCAGATTCTGATCCCAAAGAAACCACGGGCTGCTGTTAGCCATGACGCACACTAAACTCTTAGGTAAGATGTGGGGATGGGGTGGCATGGGGTATCACACTTCTCACTCTAAAATCCTACACAAAGAATGAATGTGGATTTCTGAATTTCTATCTGCCCATCCTTACATCTGCTATTTCTAAAATTTAAACCAAATTTCAGAATGTTTTCTTAAAAGCAAACAATGTTTTCTTAAAAGCAAGGAAATATTAGGTCTGAGTTTTCCAGTCCCTTTTCCAGATACTAAGTCTTAATATAAAACTATATTGGGAAATTATAGCTTTGGCAATTAACAGGAGAGAGACTGAGTTATGAACTTGAATTATTTTCATACTTTATTCCTATGGGTTGAGATCTATTTAAGTAAAATACTGAATATAAACCATAATTATGCATGCATGGGTTGTAAATATTTTCTGAGAACCAAGGAATTGGCAACTCCCATATTTGGCCAACTGCTTACAATAAACCAGGACTCCTCATCTATCATCCTTTTCTCGAAAGTAAATTTGTCCCAACTTAAATTAGTTAAATGCATTCTGAATTAAAACTTTAAACCAAATTTTCTCCCGTAATAAGCAGCAGAATGAAGAAGTAAGTTTATTTTCAAATGTCATTGGGAATTTTAGAATTGTTCCTGGTGATAAAACTCATGTGCTGTGTTTGAGCAAACTGTCAGGTTCATGACATGCCTCAGCCTGGCGTCTTCACTAATAACTAAGCTGAGTTTTTAAATGTAGCTGATGGGTTTCTCTCTCAGACACCCTAAGAGGAAAAACAATTCCCATTTACTTTCATGACCTCTGATTTAAAAGCAAAGATTGCACATTATTTACTACTGGATGATTTCCCTGAAATTTAATGAGGACTGAGTACAAATATGACAGATGTAATTATCATAGTTTCATTCTGCACAGCCAGGGTCTTCTTGTGCTATAATTGCAAGCTTTTCATTCAACTGCTGCTAGTAAGGCTATCGGCGTACTTTCAGTTATTTCAGAAAGAAGAGGTACCATAGACTTCTAGTTTATTCTTACTAGAATTTGACAAAAAGAATTGTGGCATGAAATCAAGGGAAAACATAAAATAGTACCATAAAATTACCTCTCACTCCTGGCATTGCCTTCTGACCCAAGTCCTGGCCCCATAAGGCCCAGGGAGGTCATTCTGAATTCCTACTAATAAAAGAGAAAATGGGAATTGCATAGAAGTACAGGAATTCACATACCACTCACCCACACACCCACCCTCTAAGGTGTGTGTGTGAGTGTGAAAGCTGTCAGACAGTTTCTAAGGATGATACAGTTTTTGCACCAAGCACCATTGTTCATATTGAAATTGACTTTAGCCTGAAATGGCTCAGATGTCTGAAAGGTAGCTCTCCATAAAAGCCACAAGACCGAACTCCCTTTTTTTAGACTTGAAAACAAGTGCTTAATTTTTTCCTTCATTCTAGGTTTATCATATGGTTCATTCCAGCAAAAAAGAACCATAACAGGAGAAAAAAGCCCTAGCTTTCCTTTTTTCTTCAGACAGTTTTGACTTGACATCACTAATATCCACCATATAAGGACCAAATCCAGGCCCTTACAAAATCTAACTTCACCTGAAAGGATGCCATATACATAAAATGAGAGATCAGCAAACAAATGAGGCTTTGGTTTGATATTTTGAATTAGAATTGATAGAAAAATACCTAACATATTGCATCAGATTTATTAAGAAAGACAAATTTAATGGCTCCAAATGAGAACATTTGAAACACGGACAACTCTTTAAAGTCAACATCTGCTGGAAGTAAAGAAATTACTCCTTCAAAGACAGAAATAAAATTCTAGGCTCAGAAGGGTGCAGAGTAAGTGTAATAGACCACCTCTTCACTTTTAATTCACGTTTTCAAAGCCAAATATATTACACTGTGCTTTCATTGGTGGGGCTGTGGCGTTTCAGGAAATAGAATTTGACCCATGGCATATAGAGTCTTCATAATAAGCTATAAACAATAGATACACCAAAATAACCAGAATCAACAGCTATAAAAATGGTCTGCCATAAATAGCTATTTCTTGTAGTCAGATGGGTAAACGCTCTGATCCAAAGCCCACTACTAAAGGATTAAAAATGGAATGTTAATACAATGTATATGTATATTTCATGAATCTGGAAATGACGCACTTTCCTTCACTTAGTAATTACTGGTGATCTCACTCCTTTAGACTAATAAGAACAGTGCTATATCTTACAGGGACTGTATTTGTTTGGATGTATACTTGAAATTTTAGGGAGGTACCTTGATACTTTCCAGAAGACCAAATTAGAGAAAAACAGTTTAAAGAGGTACACATCGAAACCAAAATTCCCCATAAGTCCACATTAAATCTCAACCTTTTCTCTGCCATTGGTTTAAAATGCCATCAACCTGGCTTTCTAAAAAAAAAA
>PVKH010010504.1:0-18216 GCA_004027955.1 Chaetophractus vellerosus | reverse complement strand
CTGCCTCACCTTGACTGAAATCTCTCACGCTTCCTTAGTGGCACTGAAATGCTCAAAATGCTGCTGAGGAAAGCCCCTCCTTTTCCAGTCTATATTACCACTTACTTGGACCACTGAACTAGCTTTCTCACTGGCACCTCCCATTTTTCTGCAGCCCATCACTTCCACTCCGCTTGATTCATCCCTGAGTCCTTCCTCATGTCATACCCTGGCCCAACAATTTTCATGTAGAAATAGTGACTAAGCTTAGAAAAATAGATTTAGGCCCGATCAATAGAGGACTTTAAAGCCTATTTAATAAATTCAGACTTTATTATCTTAGTCACTATTCTACATGGAAATCTTTTATTTAGTCAAACTAAGCTATAGCTTGTATGTTTCCATCCTGTCTGATCTTCATAGTCATGTTCACTTTCTCTCTACCAAGCATGCATTTTCTCCCAATCCCACAAGTCCCACCCCCTCCCGAAGCACCCCTGGATCACTGGGAAACAGTCTCTTTCACAGCACTTTGGTTGTGCCCTTCTCAACTTTCCACCATCCACTATATTTCAAAATGCATATTTCCTCCCCATGTATTCCTTGGTTACTGGGCCCATAAGTGATTCAGCTTTGTATTCTTAAAAGCACAGCACAATGCTTTGCAGAAAAAAGGTTCTTCAATAAACAAATGAAAAGAATATTTCTGACTCATTAAAACAAGCATTCCATCCACGAACATTGCTGGAAAGGTATTTGCTGCAGAAAACAGAAACTTATGATTTCTATAAAAGAACCCCAAAATAACTAAATTTGGTAAAAAAAGTGAATTTATTATGAACATATAAGGTCATTTCAAGTACTTTTAAAGCTGATAATTAGTGGGACTACAAATAAAGGCTGGTATACTGTAGGGAGACTGGGAAATCATTTCTCTCATCTCTCATGTATGATTCTTTCTGAATGTCCAATATTATTTTATCTTTGTCTGAAAAGTGATAATTAGGCTTTTCAACCCATGTTACAGAACTCAGTTGCAGCACCTTTTGAATTTCCACCTTCTCTATTAAATAATATCTAGACTGCAACTCAAATATCTTCATTATAATTCCACATTTCCAGGGAAGGAATCTGATGAGTCTGGCATGGATTGAGAGCCAATCCCTGAGGCAGTTATCTTGATTAGAGAACAGAGTCAGATCACGAGCCTTTCTGGAGGAATTACTACTTTGCAAATATGCACCAGATTATAGTGTGCGCCAAGTCTCCCCATTGCACCGAGGCATGTCTGTAATCATGTGCATCTTTGGGAAGTAGTTGCTCCTCCAGAAAATGGTGTGAGTGTCACAAGCAGCTCAGTCAGAGCTCATGTAGGTGACTAGATTTCTGAAGCAATGTGCAGGTTATAAAAGTGGATAAGCCACTGTAATTTTACATGGCTGCTAATAACTCAAAAATATTTTCCTAAATTCTGTCCATTCACATTTTGTTCCAGATGAATTAATGTAATTGTTGGAGGATGGAACCATACCTATTGCAGGAATCAGTTTAGAGTTATAGCTTTTGATGAAAACTTATGAAATCATTTTTACTCCTTGATGCTATTTATCTTTGAAACTGGCAAAAGGTCATTTTTGTCACCAAGCCTTTTCCTGAAATAGCTCCTTATCTTAAAATGAAGGTAGAGTCATCCAGCAAGGTGTAAAGAACCATTATGCTTCTATAGGCCAGAGGACAAATGACCTCCAACATAGGGTTTCAAGAGTTTGAAAAGGAGAGCAAATCATTCTATTCTGAATATGTTATTTTGGCCATTAAACATCAGCAGTGTTGGCATTCGGCTTCAGGCATGATTGGAAATCATTGTTTTTTCAACCTCTAAATCTGTCTCATCCCATTCTTTGACCAGGAGAAGATCAAGTGAGGCAAGGTGATCAAAAAGTCCCATGTGTCAAAGGAAGGCAGGGGCAGGTGCTTCTTATATAAGGTAGAAGAATAAGGTGTGAGGAGATAAAGGACATATTCAAAGAAGTTGTTTCCTGGACATGAAGAAACCAGAGACAAGAGATAAAGTCTCAACTGAGATTTGCTGAAGGGCTTGAGCCTAAGCAGGGATCCAATATTAACAACTAAAAGCGCAGGAGGTGAGGGGGAGTTAGGTAGTGAGGAAATCTAAGAAAAGGGGGCTGTGAGATAGGCAAATGGGCTGTGGTCTGTAGAAAAATCAAGAATGCTGATATTGTTTATTTACCCAGTTCACATAATCTTACTTTGATTATTTTTTTAAAATGTCAGGAATAGTATATAAAAAAGCTTTTTCTCAAGACTGTTTCATGTCAGTGTTTGAGAGGTAGAGGGAAATAGGTAAAAGAAGAGTGAAACAATAATAGGGAGAAATGGGGCATCAGGTCTCTGGCCTCTCCACTCTGCCTTGCTGGGCGTGAGGGCAGACATACTTTAGGTCAGGAGTTCTTAACCTTTTTTGTTCCACAGACCCCTTTGCCAATCAGGTGAAAACCACAGACCCCTTACTAAGTCCACACTATAATGTGTTTTATTTAATAAACCTATCACACCCGCACCAACATGTCCCCACAAGGATGTTTTTTAATTTAAATTCAAGCTCATTGACCCCCTGTTAAGAACCCCTGCTTTAGAAACTTCACTTCTGTCCTTTCTGTTATGACCAGCCACAGATCATAGCTATTAATTAATTTGCCTGATAGGAAATTTATTGACAGTTCCATAAAATTTTGATATCCAGGTTCTTGTTTAGTCCTTTATATCAGCAATATATTTAGCTGCAAGCAACTGAAACTCTCAGGATTTTATTTATCCCTAGAAACAAAAAAAATCCAACGTGGACAAACACAGCAGGTGACAGTTCAGCGATGCCACCTGTAAGCCAGGCTCGTCCCATCTTTCCTTTCAGCCACCCTCATAGTTGAGGTCTTTGCCTCAGGATAAACACCTCATCATTGCAAAATGGCTTACATCTGTGTTCCAAGCCGAGAAAACTGAGGACTGAAGGGATGAGTCCAGGAACACCTAAATAGAAGTGGAATTGCTTATTAGCAAGAAGAAAAGAAGAAAATTTTAGGAGGCAACTAGCGATATTTGCCTTCCCTTCCCCTTGATCAATAAAAGCCATATGTTTTCTTCATCAAAAGACCAAAGTAAACATTGAAAGGGAGGATCAGGGCATGCTTATAACCAGTCCTGGGAACCATTGGTTAACACTGCCTGGGTTGACTGGACCAGGTCTCTTTACATAACTTTTCAAAGTCATGTAAAGTATGTTGCATTACTGATAGTTCATACAATATCTGTAAGTACTTATAACTTGACCCTCTTCATATTAGTCTTGATGGAGTAAGGGGGAAGAAGGTGAATAGGAAACACAAGTGTTCAGAAAATACACAACCTATTGCATGATGTGACTAAAATGCATGAAACTGTGGGAAGTGAAGGAAGGTGAAGTTGTGGTGCTGAGAAAAGTTGACTTGTGAAGGACCACGTGTGGGGTGCTGAGTGGTTTGGACTTTTTCTAATGGCATTGGAGAACTTGTGAAGCATTTTAAACAGAATGACATTAAGAGCCAGTGGGATCCTGAAGAAGAGGGTGAGATGTCAACAGAGAACACCCACTCTTTCTTTTCATAGATGTACTAGTGCTAAACATTTGAAATGAGAGTAAAACCCTAAAATATAAAATACCTTTATTCTTAAAGTTACTACATTATACTCCATAGAAATTAACATTTATAAACCAAACCTTGTTTTAGATCACAGTAATTTTTCTTTATATTTTTCTCTGAATTTAAAGTATCATTTCTCTTCTGTGTTTAAAAAAGAATCACAGATTGACATTTATTAATACCCAATATAAAATTATTGTTTTATCCAGAATTAGAGGACAAAGTTGGACCAAAAAATCATGTATCAGAAAGATCCCTGCTCCACAAGCAGCCTAAATTTACACAAAGACTATGACTGAATCCTACCTTGGGCCTACTCTTCTTTTTAAGGAATTTGTTACTTTCTGTTCCAGACAATCAGGATAAACTGCAAACTCTAGTGGGAACAGAATTACCCCCTACTTTTGAAATAGCCCAAATGGCAGGTGTTGACAAGACAGACTTATTTTATTTTCCCCAAAGGAAGCAAAAACCCTGATCTTTACACCAAGCCAACATCTGTAAAAAGGATCAAATAAAGGCTTTAAGGAAGCAAGGATCCCAATTTAGGATTCTATCCCTGTGGCAGTTTGAAATTATTTTATGAATCCCCAAAAGAAATAATCCATTCCTATGAGTGTGAGACCCTATGAACTAGACTAAATCATTGAGGTGTGACTCAGGTTGAGTCTGCCCTCTTGCTGGGTCTGATAAAAATGGAGACACAGGAAAAGGGAGCCGCCATATTTGATCCTGCCCTGTGAGAGAAAGGTCTCCAGTTTTATCCTCAGCTGAGCTGCAAGGAGAGAAGCCCCAGAGAGGCTCAAAGAGCTGAGACCCTGGGAGAGATGAGTCATATGCTTAATAGCTTGCAGCTGAACTCAGAAAGAAAGTTGAGCTGCCAAGACTGATAGAGGAGACCCGGTAAGAGACAAGCCCTATGCCTAGTTGCCCACAGCTGAGCTCTGGGAGATGATGGTAGATTCTGGAGGGCAAGGCAGAGACCTCGGCAGAGATTTGTGACCATTTTGCTTCACCATGTGTCAGCTGACTTTGGTAAGAAAGTACCACTTATGGTGCCTTGAGTTGAACTTTTCACTCCCTGGAATTGTAAGCTTTTACCTCAAATAAATCCCCTTGATAAAAACCAACCCATTTCTGGTACTTTGCATGGGCAGCCCTTTGGCAAACTAAAACAATCCCAAAGAGAAAAGCTGAACACATTACTTCCACCTGAATTTTATAAGAACAGAGTACTCCAGACTCTAGTTTATTTTGTTTTATTCTGGTCTTCAAAAAGGTGCATAATTCTCCGGGAGGCCATGACATAGGCCTGGAAAATACTATGCTGAAAATGAAAAATCAGTGCAATTCAACAGACCTAGATTTTTAGTCTACCATTTTACACAATAATCTGAGTTACCTCAAGAACTCACCAATACTTTGGGATTCAGGGTTCTATCTATAAAATGGAATGTTATTTTTGCCTCAATTCAAGAATCTCTTTGTTTCAAGCAGGATTCAACTTAATCTCTGAAGCTGCGCAAAGCATGAACAGAGACAGTAATTTTCTAAATAATGTGATCTAAATAGTTGAATTGGACCCTCTGAATTTTTGAGTATGCGGTCAGCTGGAATATATAACCTCAAGAAGAAACCCTAACTTATAAATCCACTTAAATTCCAAGCAACATAGTATGTTTAGAGAGGGCTGGAGGGTGGTGCTAAGGCACAAACAGGCTTCATGTTAAAAAATAGCTTCAATGTCTTTCATTGTAAATTTATTCTTTTGGATCAATTAATTAACCATTAACACCTTAGTTTACTGACGATCAGATGAATATAATAAACAAAACTCGGAGAGGTGAGCAACCATAAAAGAGAATGGTATTGATGAAGTTAGGGGGTCAATAGGAAACAGGCATCCATATTTATCTTTAGTTAGACTATTAGACTTGTATGTTTGCCTTTAATCAACAAGCACACAATTTTCTCATGTCCAAAGTAAAACTTACATTTCTCCAAATGGTGTACTCTCTAATAAAAACTTAGAAGTTTACACCATTCTCACCAAGTTGGTAATTCTCATTGACTCATGGAAAACTCTGTGAAATTTGTGTAAGCTATATAAAATCAATAGTCAAGAAAAGATTTTTTTACCAAAAGTGATAAATCCATCAATGATTTTGTGTTGCCCTTGCAGTATTTCTCCTAAAAGAGCTCTGGAAAGTAAAGTGGTCGGTCCTTACTCTTTTGTGAGGAAGGAGAAGAGATGTTTGTAATTGTCATTTAAGTGTAGTACGTTCACAATTAAACCAGACAGCTTAGCCTTTGTTGCTGCTGCCTTTAAAACCCAGGAAAGTCCTTTTGAAAGCAATATGGGAATATAAGCAACCTCCAAAAGTGTTCTTTACCTTTAAGTCTAGTGAGACCTTCCAAAGGAAATCATTCAAACAGGACCCACAACTCTACGTATTAAGATATTTACTGGAATGGAAACCAGCTAAAACAAACTTAGGAAATAAACTAACTGTCAACATTTCAAGAATGGCTTAGGTCTTGGTTTGAGAATTGTGGTACCTCTCCTGTTTAAAATATTATTTATTTATAAAGATATGTACTATTTACCTTGGCTTCAACAACAACCAGAAACTTCATAACTGTCTTTTTGTTTCATAGGTTGTACATTTGGGACATCACAAGCTAAGAAAACATGGTAATATGTGTATGTGAGTGTATGTATAGAAGAGAGAGAGAGAGAAAAGCAAGTGACTGTGAACTGGTTATGGGATGCATAATCCTATCAAATGTCAGCAAAATATTACATATGTGTGGTAAGGGGTTAATGCCGAGATATACATGATAGCGACTGGAGTTTTTAACATATTCTAATTTCAGAACCTCCCAGAAGCCAGCAGTGGAATTGGGGAAGAACTGTACAAGTTGAATACAGGAGAGGCAAAATGCATTTCACTGGATTTCTCCATCTGTCTGTCATGCTCCCTCCTCCATGCTTATGAACAGAGACATTCTAAGGTCAAGTGGACAGTGAGTGGCACTCAGAAAGGTCCATACCATCTGTCAGTGCTACATATCAAATTTTCACAGACTTTCCCTTTGTTTAAAGATAAGTAAAAATATGAAACACAAACGAGATTTTTGAGAAAATATTACTAATGGAAGTGAGAAGGAACATTATTATGAAGAATAAGTTGGGGGAGGGGACCCATATGTATCTGAAATTGAGCAACTGAAATAATCAGAAGAAAATCTTTTGAATTATCACGATGGGATGCACAAGGACAAGGTCTGTAGAGTGGAGCTAGACAGGTCAGACTGAGTACACACAGTAAAAAGAGGTGCAAGGCAAGGAGGCTGAGGTTAAAAATAAGGAAAAAGTATAAATTAAGGTAGATTTTTGCCAAAATATCAGTACAAGAATAAAACTATGCTTAGATAAAATACTTAGTTAACATAACAGGAAAAATAGCCATGTGAAAGTCTAATTTGCATGTTTTCTCAATAGAATGAAGGAAAAAGCTAAAAATAGAAAAAAATTAAAGCTAGAGAAGATTTGAAGTCCAAACATTGTAGTTATTCCAATAAGGCAAAATCCAAGAATAAAAGCATAAATTAAAAGAAAAAACAACTACTACAGTAAAAACTAGTAAGTATTATAAAGAAGGAAAGAAGGGAAGAGGATGGGAATAGCAAAGTGAAGGGAAGGGAGGAAGAAGAGAGAATGAAGGAAGGAAAGGAAAGAGGGAGGGAGGGAAAGTAGAGGGAAGCTTGGAGTGATATATCCCAGAAAAACATGCTCTTAATCTTAATCCATTCCTGGGGGTGTAAACCCATGTACCTAGGATCTTTTGATAAGGTGACTTCAGTTAAGGTTGGCCCAGCTGAACGATGTGTCTTAATCTTATTTTGGAGGCCTTATAGAGAAGGCCACAGAGAGAGAATCCTCGAGAAGCAGCCAGAAGTTGAAAATCAATGGAACCTGGAAGAGAAAGAAGACACCACCATGTGATGGAAAAGCCAAGAAGCTCCCCAAATTGCCAGACAGCCAGAAGATATTGACCCCAGAAGGAAGCAAGGAGTTAATTTTTGTATATGGTTTAAGGTAGGGGTCCTCCTTTATTTGTTGACATATGGAATGAATACACAATTTTACCAGCACCATTTGTTGAAGTTCTTTCCCTATTGCGTGGACTTGTCACCTTTGTCAAGTGTCAATTGGCCATAGAGTTGAGGATTTATTTCTGAACTTTCAATTCAATTCCTTTGTCTGTATGTCTGTCCTTGTGCCAGTCCTATGCTATTTTGATTACTGCAGCTTTGTAATAAATTTTAAAATCAGGAATTGTGAGTCCTCCAACTTCATTCTTCTTTATTACAATGGTTTTGACTATTACAAAAGTATTTATACTTTTGTATAAATTTGATGATTGACTTTTCCATTTCTACAAAGATGGCTGTTAGAACTTTTTTGGGGATTTCACTGAATCTGTAAATTGCTTTGGGTATAATTGACATCTTAATAATATTGTTTAGCCTTCCAATCCATGCAAATGGAATGTCCTTCAATTTATTTGGATCTTCTTTGATATCTTTTAACAATGTTTTGTATTTTTCCATGTACAATGCCTTTACATCCTTGGTTAAATCTATTCCTAGATATTTTATTCTTTAGTTACTATTTTAAATAGGATTTAAATTAATTTCCTCCTAATATATTTCATTACTAGTGTATAAAAACACTATGGATTTTTACTTATCTGAAGAAACCTAATCAACATGTACTTTTTCAATGGGTTCACACCCACAGAATGGATTATGATTAAGAACATGTTTTATTGGTATACATAACTCTAAGCCACCACATTCTGCCCTTTGGACCCCAAAAAGACATGGTAGTCTCACATGCAAAATATATTCATTCTATCACAACATCACAAAGGCCTTAAAATCATTTTAGAACAATGCTAAATCCAAACTTTTATCAAAATCTCATAAAAATCAGTTATGGCTATGATCTGATCTGGGGCAAAATTCCTCTTTCTGATGTACATGTGAAACCTAGAAAACATGTTATTTGCTTCCAACATACAATGGAGAGACACGCCTAAGATAAGCATTCTCAAACTAGAAGGGAGAAATTGGAAGGAAAACAGGGGTCAAAGCATCCCAAACAAGTCTGCAGTCCAGCAGGGCAAACTTCATTAGATGTCGAGGTCTGAGAGTCATCTATGATTTTGTCCTCAGGATCAGAGAGAGTGCAACCCCACCCCTTCCAAGTGCTTGCACAGCAGCCAGGCTCTCCATGAACCCTGGGGCAGAGGCCCATCCTCTCTGGGCATTGGGGTGATGGCACTCTTCTTGAACAGCAGGGGACAAGTTCCATCCCCTCCAAGATCTGGAGCAAAGGCCCGCCCCCTCTAAGTGCAGGGATGGAGCCATGCTTTCCATTCATGGGTGGGCCTACTCTCTTGGCCCAAGGAGATCTTTTCTGTCCAGACCTTTGCTTCCACGGTTTCTCCCTTGAAGTCATTCTCCTTTCAAAAATGTTCCTTATCTGTCCCTTTTAGTCCAGTTGTTCTGCTTATACAAATTTTGAAAAAAAAGCTTGTCACATCTGCATGCAATTCAAGTGGGACCAAACTATTAGACAATAGAACTTTCCACAGATCCTTCCTGGATAACAGCAATTCCAAGTCTCAGAGCACACTATCTGGATAGGTTAAGAATTTTCAAAATCATCAATTACTGGTCCCCATGTGCTTAAGAATTTAGTTCTCAGATTATCCTTTCCTCTCACATTTTATTATAAGCCACAAAGGGAAGCCAGCCTGAACCTTCCACACTTTGCTTGAAAATCTCCAACTAAAAATCCAAATTCATTGCTTGCAAGTTACACTTTCAATCTGACATCAGAACACAATTTTTCCAAGTTCTCTGCCACTAATAAGGATTACCTTTCCTCCAGTTTCAAATAACACATTCATCATTTCCTTTTAAATCTTCATCAGAAGTACCTTTAGTGCCCGTTTTTCTATCAACAGTCTCATCATAGCAATATACACCTTTTCTATTGAGCACCTTACAATTCTTCCAGCCTCTACCCATTACCTAATTCCAACGCCTTTTCTGTATTTTTAGATATTTGTCATAGCAACACCCCCACTGTTTTTGTTTCTTGGCTGCTAAACCAAATGCCTTACAAAAGGTTGGCTTAACAACAGGGATTTATTGGCTCTAGCCAGAGGCTAGAAAATTTGCTTCCTCCTGGGATTAATATGTTCTGACTTGGCTGACAACATTTGAGGTTTCTAGTCTTTTCCATCACATGGCAATCCACATGGTGGCATCTTCTTTTACTTCCAGGTTCCATTGACTTCCAGTTTCTGGCTGCTCCTGGTAGCTTCTCTCTCTCTGGCATTTTTATAAGGCCTCCAGTAATAGGATTAACATCCATTCTGATTCAGTTGTGCCACGCCTTCACTGAAGTAAACTCATGAAAAGTTCCTATTTACAATGGATTCACATGCACAAGAAGGGATTAAAAACATATATACTGAGATGCATGTGTACTGGGATACACAAACGCCTAGAAGAAAAGTTAGCGAAGCACCTACAAGATCCTGTGTTAAATAATGGTTTCTTATACTTTACAGCAAAAGCATGACCAGCAATAGAAAAAAAAATAGCTAAATGGGACTTCATTAAAATTAAAAACTTTGAGCACAAAAGGACTTCATCTTGAAAGTAAAAGGAAAACTTAAAGATTGGAAGAAAATATTTGGAAGCCATATACCTGATATGGGTTTAATATCTAGAAAATATAAAGAAATTCTACAACTCAGCAGCAAAAGGACAACCCAACAATAAAATGGGCAAAATACTTTAATAGACATTTCTCCAAAGAAAATATACAAATTTCCAATAAGCACATGAAAAGATGTGCAATATCATAACCATTAGGGAAATACAAATCAAAACTATAATGAGATATCATTTTACACCAATTAGAATGGCTATTATTTTAAAAAATGGAAAATAACAAGTGTTGGAGAGTAGGTGGAGAAATAGGAATACTGGTTCATTATTGGTGGGAATGTAAAATGATGTAGCCATTATGGAAAAGAGTTTTGCAGTTCCTCAAAAATATAAGTATAAAATTAATATATGGCCCAGCAATCCCATTTGTAGATATATACCCAAATGGATTGAAAGCAGAGATTTGAACATTGCACACCAATGTTCAGAGCAGCGTTATTCACAATTACCAAAAGATGGAAGCAACCCAAATGTCCATCAACAGTTGAGTGGATAAAAACAATGTGGTATATACATACAATGGAATATTATTTAGCCGTGAAAAGAGATGAAGTTCTGATTCATGCCACAACATGGATGAACCTCGAAGGCATCATGTTGAATCAAATAAGTGAGATACAAAAGGGCAAATATTGTATGATTTCACTGATATGAAATTAATTAGATAAGTAAATTTATATAGTCAGAAAATAGAATACAGTTTACCAGGGGCTTGAGTGGGGGGTATGGAGTGGGGAGTTAATGCTTAATTTGAGCAGAAATTCTTTTCGGGTTGATTGTAAAGGTTTGGTAATAGATGATGGTGATGGTAGCACAACATTATGAATGTAAACAACACCACTGAATTATATATTGGTTTAATATTTATTGTGGCTAAAAAGGGAAAATATACGTTGTATATATGTAAATAGAATAGAAAGTTTTAAAAGTCAACATTAGGACTGTACAGTACAGTGAACTCTAATGTAAACTATGTACTATACTTATTAGTATAATTATAATAATATTGTTTCATCAATTGCAACAAAGTTACTACACAAATGCAAAATGTTAATAATAGGGAAAACTTTGTGTGGAGGAATATATGGGGTCTCTGTATTTTATGCATGATTTTTTTGTAAACCTACAACTTTTCTAAGAAAAAATATTAAAAATAAATGAACAAAACAAGCAGAATGAAGTACTAATTCATGCTATACATTAATGATCCTTAAAAACCTAACAAGTGAAAGAAACCAGTTATAAAAGATCATATATGGTATGATGCCATTTATATGAAATGCCCGGACCAGGCAATTTTATAGTAACAAAAAAATACATTAGTGATTGCTTGGAGCTGGGGTGAGGATAGAGCAGGAATGGGCAAATATTTACTATTGGGTAAAGGGCTTAGTTTGGGGAATGATGAAAAAGTTCTAAAATTAGATTTGATGGTTGCACAACTCTGTGAATAAAAATCACTGGACTGTGCACTTCAAATGGGTGAATTTTATGAAATGTGAATTATATCACAATAAAGTTACTGAAAAAAATACTTTGGAACTTCAAATTCAGCTCCTACAATTCATGGAAAATGCCTGCTATATAACTTTATTGGTAAAGCCAGTCATGACTGTTTCTTCCACAAGAACTGCCTTCATTTTCAAATTAAATTAAATGTGCTAATATGCATCTCTTTAACAACCATCTCACTTCTGAACACAATAGCTGGAGATGAGATGATCTCATTAACTCACACATCAATTCTAAAAAATTAAAATTGAATATCCTGAAGTTAATCATATTTTTTTGTTCTAATGGCAACAGCCAATGATCTGTGCAATTCGGTACTCAATATTTTTGCCAGAAAAGCTTGTGGTTTTGTTTGTTTTAAACAATGTTCTGAAATGAGAGATGAAAGCAGAGATTTGTGTAATAAGGCTGTCCTTATTGCAGCAACCGCATTTGTAGAGTCTTCTGCATCTTTTCCTGTGTGCCTACAAGAACTTGAATAAAGAACATGAATCAATGTGTTTTAAACTTTTAAAATACTAGCAATAGTTGAATTACATGCAAGTATTTTCATGCTGTAATCTCATCAGTAATGCTCTTTTCTTTGCAGTAAAAGCAGATATGAATTATTGACTGGGAATGACTGGAAACCTCCCAGGAGTCACCAATCTGTAAGTCATAGCTTTTATTCACTGCAGAGGTTGCCACAACTTACAAAACATTTCCTGTCTTGTGCCAGTTTGTGCACTCCACAAAGCACATGGTAGTCTAAACAGGAAATGGGTTTTAATTTCAGACATAAACTTAGCATGTCACATCTTTTTAATCTATTACAGTGCACCAGGTGTTACTCACCTTTTCTTTATCATGTGCAATTTCCTGGTTTTTGCATTGAGACTTGTATGAAGTTTCCAAAGCTAAGTTTGATTGCTATGTGAAAATATGAAGCTTATTTACATATTTACTAGTACTTTAAGTTTCTCACTAAAAATGAGAAGTTTAGAGTCTGGTTGTTTTGTAAAATGAATAGCAAAATACATGGTTTCAAACTGTTATTTGAAAATAATATCAAGGGACTCTCATTTAGGTAAGATGAATTTCTTGAGAAAAATTAGGAAAGGAAAGGAGAGAAAAGTAAAGAAAATGAATAGTACTTTCACCATTGTTCCTCTATTGTATCTGAATTCATACCATTCCCACACAGGTCACATAACCCACCTTTAATGCTGTATTTTGTCCATAATGGAGATAGGTATGTGACAGGACAGTGATAGCATTAAAGCTTAATACAGACACACAGCCTTTTGATTAAAATAGGTTTTGCAGACAGCAATATTCCAGACTGTGCCCTTCACGGGTGCCTGAAATGTTTCACAGCCCAGAAAACTGCATCATATTACAATTTTGCATGTGAAGAGGTATGTCTTTCATGTGAAATAAGGAAGAAGGCAACTGCAAATGGCTAGATGGAAATGGAGAAAAGGCATGAAGTACCTTCCCCACAGGAGCATTTGAAGGACCTGGAAAAGAATTCCTTTCCAAATATTTGTGCTCTTTGGAAAGTCTTTGTGCCTGCCCTGGTCTGAAGACCACTAGCTTGTATGAATTCACTGCAGGGAACCCCTTAAATACTAAATGATACAGTCTGATTCTACAGAGCACCTGACAAGGGACAGATTTTCCAACTTTCAAAAAATAAAATTTTTTATTATGAAAAATTTCAAGCATCATATATAAAAGTAGAGAAAATAGTATAATCCTTCCCAAGCTTAGACAATTATCAATTTATGACCAGTACCCAATTGCCATCTCCCAAATTACTTTGAAGCAAATCCACAACATGATATCATTTCATCTGTAAATGGACAGTATATATCCCTATGAGAATTTGATTCTTTTAAAAATATTACCATATTTTTAAAATTAACATCATTTCCTTAAAATTCAACCCAGTACCCAGTTATCTACTGATATTTAAAACAGAAATCTTACAGAAAGATATACTCATGAAAACTTTGCATGGTTTGTCTCACAGTGTAGGGCATATGGGTACATGCGAGGTGCTTAGATTGGGAGAGAACACCACAAATAGATGTTCACGTGAATAGCAGCTGAAACACAGCTATATTTAATAGTCCAATCTAGGGCACACGTGCTCTAGAGAAGATGTCATGAACAGAGAAGATAAAAAGCCCTTCCATAGTGAGCTAAATGGCATCCCCCCAAAAGATATGTCCATTCAGAATGTAAGAATGCAAACATACTTGGAAATGGTATTGCAGATATAATTAAGTTATGGCTCTTGAGATGAGGTCATCCTGGATTTAGGGGGACCCCTAAATCCAATGATTGGTATACTTAGAAAGGAGAGGGAGATTCGAGACCCAGAGGGGAGAAGGTCATGTGACGACAGAGGGGAGTTAGGCAGTTACAAGCCTTGGAACGGCATGGATTTGCCTGTGGCTACCAGAAGCTAGGAGAAGGCATGGAAGAGATTCTTCCACAAAGGCTCTGGAAAAACGTACCCTGCTGACACTTTGGTTTTGGATTTCTGGCCTCCAAAACTGTGAGGGGATAAATTTCCGTTTTTTTAACCCACCAAGTTGTGGTGATATGTTTCGGCAACTAATTAATTTAACTTCCAAATACAGGTGTCCCTGGCTGTCAGAATTTTCATTATCAAATATTTATTATTATGGCTTGCAATCACCTTTATAAAAAGTCATTATCTGGAGGGAAATCTGACTATAACAAATCCTTATATACATACCTTGGGAAAATTTTAAGATATGCTATTCCCAGGGAGAGAATGTACGTTGCTCTTCAGTGTGGATAGAATCCATTTTTGAGTTTCTGTTGAGATGTTTGAATCAGGTTTATTAAGGAATAAATTACATGCAATAAAATGGACCATGTTTAAGTGTGTTATTCAATGAGTTTTGACAAATGTATAAAATCATGTAACCATAACCACAACCATGATATGAATATTTTTATCACCCCTATGAAAATCTCATCATCTACTTCACAGTTAATCCCCTCTCTTCAAACCTAGCCCCAAGTAACAACTCATCTGCTTCTGTAAGAGTTCTTTCTTTTTTCGTCACTAAAAATTAACCTTTCATTAAGTTTATATAAAGGGAATAATACAGTGTTATTCTTTTGTGTCTGGGTCCTTTCCCTTAGGAAAAATACTTTTAAAACTCATCCAATTGTTTTATATCAATAGTTTGTTTCTTTATGTTACTGAATACTATATATTAAATGGATGTGCCACAATTTGTTTATCCAATCACCACCTGATGTATATTTGGGTCGTTAGACGACACAGTCAATAAAGTTGCTATGAACATTTGAGTACAAGATTTCATTTTTCTTGTGTAACTAAATACCTGGGAGTAGGATTCTTGTGTTATATGGTGACTGTATGTTTAACTATATTAAAAACTGCCCAACTGTTTTCCAAAGCAGTTTTATCACTTTGCATTCTCACTAGCAATGAATGAAAATTCCAGTCCCTCCACATCCTTGCCAGTGCTTGCTAAAGCTTCACCCTTTCATTCTTTTTTTTTTTTTTAAGATTTATTTATTTATTTGAGCCACATCTGCTTCCCTAGCTTCACCCTTTTTAATTTGAACCATTGTAGTGGTTGTAGTAGTCTCTCGTTGTGGTCTTAATTTGCAATTCCCAACTGACTGACGTTGAGCATATTTTCATGTACATATTTGTAACTTATGTTTCTTCTTTGTTACAGTGCATATTCAAACATTTTGCCCATTTTTCTGTTGAGTAGTTTTTCTTATTATTATTGAGTTTTGAGCATGTATATGTTTTGGATACAATTCTTCAGTCAAATTATTTTTAAAATATTTTGTCTCAATCTTACTTTTGTCACCTTTTCTCAATGAAGAGCAAAAGATACAGTTTTGATGAAATTCAATTTATCCATTTTATGACTCTTTCTTTTTGTGCACTAATAAGCCTTTGTATAATACAAATTAACAAAGAATTCCTAACATTCTTTTCTGCAGTATTATATTTTATATATTCCATTTACATCTATGATCCATTTAAAGTTAATTTTTGTAATAATGTAAAGTAAGGATCAAAGTTCATTTATTTGGTATATAGATGTTTGTTTGTTTTTTCAGGAAAATTTGTTAGTCTTTTTACTCACGGAATTGCTTTCTCATCTATGTTGAAAATCAATTGACTGTATATTTCTGGGTCTGTTTTTCTAGCACTGTATTCTATTCATTGCTCTATATGTCAACCTGGTTACCAGTACACAATGTCTTGATCTATTGTAGTTTTGTAATAAGTCTTCAAATCAGGTGGTATACTTCCTCAAAGTTTGCTATTTTTAAAAATTGTTTTAGCTAGTCCCCATCATACGCATTCCAACATATATTTTAGAGACAGCTTTTACTTTCTACAAAAAACCTGGGGAGAGTTTGACTGGGATTTTGTTAAAACTGTGTATAGGTTTCAGGAGAATTATTAATTTTGAGGACATATTTTCTTTTTCTGGATATTTTCTTTGTCAGGATAATGCTGGTCTCATGAAACATATTGGGAAGTATTCCCTGCTCTTTAATTTTCTGAAAGAACTCATGAAATGTGCTTGTTTTTGTTTTTGTGTTTTTTCCTTAAATGTTGGATAGAAATCTCCTGTGAAGCCATTTGGGCCTGGAGCTTTCTTTCTTATGGGTATTTTTTAGTACAGATCAATTTCTTTAAGTAATATAGGGTTATTATTTCTTTTCAAGTGCATTTTGGTAGTTGGTGCATTCAAGGAATTTCTCCATTTCATATAAGTTGTTCAATATAGTACCATAAATTTGTTTATATTATTCCCTTTATCTTTTTAAAATCTGTAGGATCTATAGTTATGTTGCCTCTTTCATTACTGTTATTATCTTTATTATTTTCCTTCTACTACTTACTTTGAGTTTAATATGCTCTTATTTTTCTAGTTTCTTAAGGTGGAACTTAGATATTCAATTGAGAGCTTTATTTTCTAACAAACATTTAATGAAATAAACTTCCCTCTATGCTCTAATTTTAATTTGATATATGCTTTAATTTTCATTCATTTCAAAATATTTTCAAAATCCTCTTGTGATTTCTTCTTTGACCCATGTATTATTTACAAGTGTAATTTCCAAGTATTTGGGGGTTTTCAAGAAATTTTCATGTTATTGCCTTCTAATTGAATTCCTTTTGGTCAGAGAAGATACTTTGTATGCTTCTAATCCTTTCAAATTTACTGAATCGTGTTTTATATACAAGAAGATGGTTTCTCCTGGTGAATCCTTATGTTTTTTTAACATAAGGAGCATATTTATCATAGCTGTTTTAACATCCCTATTTGCTTATTTTATCACCTTATTTTTCAGGGTGTTTCTATTTGATTGGTTTTTCTTTTAACTATGGGGTCAAATTTTTCTGCTTCTTTTCATGACTGGCAAATTTTTATTTTGTTGCCTGGCACTGTGAATTTTACAGTTTTGGATACTGAATTCATTGTATTTCTTTAAATAACATTAGCATTATATTTGGTCTGATTTTCATTTAAGTAATATAGTATTAGATCTTTTTGAGGCTTGATATTGTCGTTCCAGAGGAAACTTCAGTTTAGGGATAATTTACCTACAAATAGGACCATTCATTCTGATGCTCCATATAGTATGAGGTCATACTACTCTGGCCAGTGGGAACTCAAACTATTCCCAGCCTTGTGTGAGCTCCAGAGATGGCTTGGTCTATTGTTTTTCCAATATTTTTTCCTCTGTCAAAGATAGTTTCCAGTCTGACCAACACAGGTCAGTGCTTAGATTTCTGTAGCCTTCTCTCTATCCAGTTGTCTCATCTGTATACTCCTTCCCACAAATTTAGCTTTTTTGGTCTCCTTACACTCTGACCTGTCTCATAAGCTCATCAAGTTCACTATGCCTCTTTGTTTCCCCCCTTATTCTGCTTTGGCCTTGAAACTGATGGCAGTCAGAAAGCTAGGGCAATCATAAGAATCACCTTACTTGATTTGCTTCTCTGAGGAGTCCCAATTCTTTGCTGTCTATTTTCCAAAGTCTGAAATTTGCTGATTCATATATTTTGCTTGATTTCTAGCTTTTAATGTAGGAGATTAAATCAGCCCCTCTTACTCCAACATGACAAGAAGCAGAAGTTCCCCATCTGAATAATTTTTGACCCATAGTTTCATCTCAGAGG
>PVKH010010503.1:0-18223 GCA_004027955.1 Chaetophractus vellerosus | reverse complement strand
AAAAATGAAAAGCTAGAAGAAAGGAAAGGAGGGCATGAGGACTGGTTCTAATTTAGCCAAGGTTTTTCCTCTTTTGACTGTGGAAAGGTCAGGCAATGTTGTAAGATTCCTAAAAGATTAACAATATTGTGAATGAATTTCAGAATTCATTAACCATGTCCTCAGATGCTGATGATAGTTAAGTTGTGGAAAACTGGTTAGAAGACCAGATTATGCCTGAATTTCTGTTCTAATCTGCAGTAACCTTGGCTGCTATAAAATTGTCAGTTTCTTGCAAAGTCTCTTTATCCAAAAATATTTTTTAATCATATAACCACATTACAAAAATTAATAAATCCAGCACGAATCTAATTCTACGTAATTAAAGATGATTATTTTGTAAAACTTTACCAGTTCAGACAAACTGAGAAAGGGACAACCCATCTGAATTAGCTAAAAGTATGAATTAAGGAATATTTTTATGTGTCTTAAACTGAAATTTCAATGTGTTAGCAGGTAGAATTTCTTAATTTGTCAGTAGGTTATGAGATGGGTGTAAAAGTGATTCAAAAGAGTTTTTTTTTTCCCTTGTACAGGTTAAGCATAGCTCCTACTTCCTGCAAAAAAATCTGAACACTATTAATTTACTTAGAAAATCTCATTTTCAGAGATAATGATAAGGTGAATTTCAATACAACCTCTATCCTGAGTATCACAGACTGTGAATTATGCTGACTTTACTACAGTTATCACTTTTAGGGAGAGAAAAGATTTGTTGTTACTTCTCTGAACACAATATAAATAGCTTCATAATTTTTTTAAAAAATTTCCCAATGCCTAATAAAGCCAGAGTCCTGTTCAAAGTTTAGGCAAAAATGGAGGTCCAGAGAAATTTTTTAACTCAACTATATATACTTTTGTTTCTGTCCCTATGATGAAGTCAATTTCTAATACTCTCACTTTTCCCTAAAAATGTGCTTTTTTTTTTTTTTTTTTTTACTTCTCAGTGTTATCATTTTAGTTGCATTGCCTGAGAAAACCTAGAGAGTGAAATGTAATGGATCAGAGTAAATTGATCAAGAATAGATTTCTGGGTAACCCCATTTAAATAAGAACCTTTGCAATAAAAGTGCACAAATGTCACACTCTGTTTTTCACAATAATATCTGAAAGTCTGATTTCTGGTCGACTCAAACCTCTGAATCACAATCCTGAGCCAAGAAGTAAATGGAGACCTTTGAACATCCAAATGAGAGTCCCAGAGTCTCTGGCCAAACCCTGCCTCCGAGAATTATTGTCCCTATAGTTCTCATTTACCTGATTTTCCAATGCAAAGCAGATTAGAAAATATCTAGGATACAGGATTGAGAAGAGATGGCTTTTAGAAACTGAGATAGTGGGTGAATAGTGGACTACAGCGGTAAGAGAGAAAGCAGATAACTCAAGAGAAATGAGAAAAGGGTTTTCCTGAGAAACAGGAGCAATAAATATTCACCATTTATCTCATAAGAAAAAAATTAAATGATATCAGCCTACTCTGTTTAAGCAAATAGGGAGAAGCAAAAGTTTTCTACTAGAAGCAAGTTTAAAATGTATTTCATTGTTCAAAGAGGCAAATTTATGTCATTGAAAAAATTATATATAAAAAACATTTCATGCCCCAGTAGGGGGGGGTCCCAATTTTGTTGGCTTCATTGTTTCTAACATTTCTGATACCTGTAAGGTCTTTTTGTAAAATGGAAAAAAAAATTACTTTTTGTAATTAGGGATGGTTTTGTAGTGACATTAAAAATCAACCTAACCAAAACTACTTAGGATGAACACCTTAGGAGGAAGAATATTTATTCTTGATTTTTTTTAAGTCCAGGTTTCTTAAAATAAAGATGTTTTCTGTCAGTGATCTTAGTTATATAATGTATGTTGTCATCTGGAATAAGGCACACTTGCTCATATTTAGTTGTTTTACTTTGTAATGCGTCATTATAAGTGACCAAAAACATGGTGCAGGAAGTTGGTTGTGTGTTTTTTCATTGCTTATGCAACTTCCAAGCAGAAAATGTTCTTGAGACCAGATGGTAAAGAACAGTCAATTGCAAGTTCTATTCTCCAGATGTATTGATGTTTCATGTCTTCTTGAAGCCAGTTCAAATACATTTGTAAACTCAAGTCTTAACTTTTAGTAACCCTTTCCCTCCTGCTAGACCCAATTTCAAATGACAAAGAATTGGACTTGAATATTTAGTTACAGGCTCTATAAAGCCAGTTGAACCTTAAATGAGTGGCAATGCCCGGGCCACATAACTCATCATGTGTGCTATTGGACATAGCTACTTATTGTGCTTCAATGACAGGGATGTGTTTATAGTATCAACTTCTTTTCAATTTTATCCTTTCCAATAATGCACTTTGTTAAGACAGTTAAGAAAATAACACCTAGAATTTCTACTTGGCATGTCAATTTTTTTAAAAAATTTGCTCAGCAATTTGGAAGTTTGCTTGGAACACAGATGAGTTAAGATAAAAGGCTGTTTTTTTTTTTAATGTCTCTAAGTAAGTAAAAATGAAGATACTATATCTGAATGAAGGTAAAATGTTGTCCCTATGTATATTTTTAAAATTCCCCAAACCATTCCCAGTTCTCAGCCAAATGCAGCTTACCAAAATTGTCTTTTGGAAAGTAGCAATTCACAGAGATTTGCAGTTAACTGTATATCAAACTGCATTCTCTCTCTTCAATCCTTGCTCACAGCTCCACCATTTTAGAATACAGCGAGATATGCCAGAGCCCTACCATCTGTTTAATGGGCTAATTATGTTTACCACATGCCTACTTCACAGGAATACCATGAGTGAGGTTGCCAAACATCATACAAATATAATGTTTGTATATATATAGACATATAAATATACACATAAATAAAATCATATACATATAGATATAAAAAGCACCCAGCATTTCTCAGCCTCACTGCGTCTTTTACTCTCAGGCAATCTCAGGGTCCTTCAATTAAGCCTAGCGAGGCATCTCCAGAGATTATTATAATGCCCGGTGTGGCCACCAGGCATAGGGGGGCACTCTGATTACTGGCGAGGGGGTGGGGGGTGAAATTTGGATTTTATTCACATATCACTTTGTCTGCGTTAGCTGTGCCCTATATTCTCCATACTAAAATCTTGACACTTTAGCTTCATAATTAATGTGAACAAACTTTATGAGACTGTGTGTTCCTGTAGCCAACATCTGAACTCCTTTTAAGAAACAAAGTATCCCTTTTCCTTTACTAAAAAAAAACAAAACATAATGTAAGACCTTCAGAATCTGTGCCATTCTAAAACAATCCCCTTCTCTACAAGTCTACAACTTTTATGTACCACAGCTTCTATATTGGGCCTTCTCTTAAAGTTTACATTTTTTCCTTTTTTGGGGACCCTGCAATCCTTGACAATCTTTTTTTTCCTGGTGTTTTCTGAGCTCTTCCTAGATATGTGGTCTCAGTGACTCCAGTTTTCACAAGGGCTAATTATTTCTTGCTATCCATGAAAATTATCACTGGTCCCAAGTTGGATCAGTCTCAGTAGCTTCTTGGAAATGAGGCTTGAGCTGGTGGATCTTGAAAGATAGGGGGAATTTTGAACAGTGACAGGAGACAAGTAGAGGGTATTCTAGGTGAAGGGAATTACACCAGCAAAGAAACAAGACAGAGGTGGATAAGAGCAAGTCATGGGTAACAGGAGTACCTGGTCAGAACGCAGTGGCCTGAGAGCTATTGGGAGAAATATCCGCATCTGTACACCAGGTTACTATGCCAATATGTAGCATTCTCTTTGAAAAATGAAAAACAATCACAACACATGAAACTATCATTGATATAACATTTCATTTAGTCTTTTCTGAGATACAGATGTATTTTTCCTCGATTATGAGAATCTTTTCTTACACTGCTTTAACTGAAGTAATTATTCAGAGCTGTTTTGTTTTGTTTGTTTTTGTTTTTGCAGCTTTATATGTACCAGAGATTTCGTAAACAAGTTGGAAGAGAAAAAATAGCTAAGATGTAATATACAAATAATCCAATCAGATAAGCCTGCATGGGCATGGATGAGGGCTTGTGGGGAAGATAAGGGAGAATCTTCATCAGTGCCAGGAGAATGATTGTGTTTTTATCTTAGGCATAAGTCTGATTTGGGAAGAGAGGTTGATATACAAAGAAGTGGAAGATTATCTCCCATGTATTCATGGGAAGATACTGGAATATTTACTATGTGGTCTCTAGAACCCAGAACCCTAAAACCCAGTAGAAACCACATAGACACAGAGCAACAGAAAGCAAAGTGTTTACCAAAACAAGAGGAAGCGGGAATTGCTCTTTCATCTTTTCTTACTTTTGAATCATCAAATATTAGAACTGGAAAGAATCTTAAAGACCATGTAATCCAACACTCCCATTTTACATATGAGAAAAGTGAACCCCAGGAAAAGTTTTGATGATTTGCCTAAGATCATAAAATAATTTGTAAACATGGCTGGGGACCTAGATTGTCTGATTGAAAGTCAGATACCTTTTTAGCCAAACCTTTCAAAAATTCCATTTTTCTGTAGTGATTGTGGGAAACAATTCAAACTTTGCCTTATATCTCACCAACATTGCTTTGTGTATCTTAATTGTCAACTGGTTTCTCTCGTTGTTGCAATTAATTGCTTTGTAGTGAACTTTATTTTATAATAATTAATTGTCAGATTCTTATAAATGATCTAAAATTAATATGGGTTCTCAGAAGTATTTTGAGAGTTCTACAAATACAGAGAAGCTCATTAGATCAACATACCCATCTCCTTTTTATATGAATCCTGTGATACCTATAAAAAATGGACTGATCATATTACTAGAATTTATAAGGTTTCTAGAATCCCAGACCTTTGTTGGAAGGCATAAATAGGTCAGACCAGATCTGCTTATTTACCCTCTCTGGGTTGTCCCTAAAATGTTCTTAAACAACTTTGCCTTTGTAGGAAGGCATTCCCACTACCATGAACCTTGCCAGTTAACTACTATCATCAGCATGGCCAGTTACTAAACCTCGATTTCCTATCAGTTTCAAAATAACCTGTAGTTGGTGTTTTACTGGTATTTTGTTCAGTGTTAGAGGAGAAAGAGCATGGTGAGAGTCTGGCATAGCCCAGCTCTCTTTTGTGAATAAAAGGTCCCTCACTGACAGTAGTTCTTCACTAAATGCTTATTGAAAGGAGAACAAAAAGCATCCAGTTTCTCTTTTTCAAAAAAAAAAATTCCTGGGTCATATGAAAATATTGACTCCAAGCTTCTGATACTATGTTGTATGGCTTGTTACACCACATATGGTTATTATGATCAACTTGTCAGCAACAACTCAGAAATACTCTTCTTATTGCAATGCAAAATAATATAATAATCCATGCTTACAATTTAAATGTGTCTGGCCCAACAAGTCCTTGCTCAGGTGCCAAGCACACCACTGTGCAGGAACTGGCTGAATAGTGCCCCAAAATTTCAGGTAAGTAAGATGGCTTCACAGATACATAGAATAGGCCTGGGGTTTTTTTTTGAGGCCAAGAGAAGTAGAAGAGGCAAACCTCCTGCTCTTCTACAAGCAGGAACCATTCTGCAATATATTCATGGTAAGTAGAAGGGAAAACCTTTTGTGAATAAAATGATGGTGTCTCATGGCTTATTAAGTCTCATGGCTTAGTTGGTGTCCACTAGACACCAACTCTAAGAACAATCTAATTCACAAAGCACATGAAATAAGCAGCAGAGACTAGTCCCAATGGCTGCATTCCGCCACTGTGGTCCTGTTGTTATGTGGGTGATTAGTTGGCCAGATTCCTACTGTTCTGCATTTGAATATTTGTGAGAAAAATCTAGAACTCATTTCCTTTAGAAGCCACATCCGTATGGCACTTAGCAAAGACCACCAGAGAGCAGCAGCAGTTTTGTTACCAACACCAAGCAGATTTGCAAGTAGTGATCATGGAACCTTAGTATTTTACCTTCTTCTTCCTCCCTCTTCTGTTTTTTTAATTCATTCTCTATTTCCTTCTTCTATTCAAAACTCTTCTGCTAATGAATTTGGAGAGTATTCTGAAAGGAAACAGGCAGGGTAAACCCTATTTTGAGGGAGCATGCAAGCATTCTCACGTACCGCTATCTCCATATGCCTTTTTATATACTTAAACAACTGAAGAGCATGCACAGGAGGTCAGGTGCTGGTCTTCAGTGCCTAGGACATTCTTTCATTTGAACTAGCCTAGACCACTGTTTCACACATTACTGAACAATCAAAACAGAAGAAAGCTTTCCTTCTGTGGTTCTAACCCAGATGAGTGGCAGCATGTAGCCTCAGTCTATAATTTTCCACAAAGTCCTCCCCCAGTCTGATTGACATGATATCTAGAGCGACTTGGCTCCTGGGAATTCACACTCAAAAAAATACAACCTGCAGTGATTTTTCTTAGGATGGGCAGGATGAGAGAGTGAGGAAGTGGAGACATTTATGTTACAAGTTTATATTATCTTCCTTACAAATTTTTTTGTTCAAAGCCCTCTACATGTAACTATTTATTTTATCATTCAGAATAAAAATTTGGTTAAAATATCCCCCCACATTTTTATAGATTTTCCTCATAAATTTTTGAACTTGCTCTCCAGAACCCCCACCCCTTTCCTGAAGTTTCTTTTTCTCAACCAAATGAATGTTTGAAAGAGAAACTTACACCATAATTTTTAAACGTCATTTTGTGCCTGTCCCACTATTTTGCTTTTTGGTCATCACTTTCATAGGTGGCTTAATGGGGATCATGTATAAAAAGACCTCATTATATATTATAGCCAGAGAATATGTTCATGGGAAAAGTACAAGTCCACAGATGCAATGTTCTCTCCTCCCAAAAAAGTTGTTCAAATAATAGTGCCTGACACTCTATATCCTGCATAATGGGACAGTACAACCTATTTTCAGTTGTTTTTCACTTTCTGGAACTTCATGCAATGACTGTGGCCAAGAACCTTTGAATATCACTCTGGTCAAATGAAAAGGAAAGGAGAAAAAGTCCTTTTCAAATTAAACCTAGCTATTGCAAGCTAGTAGCTAATCCAGTTAAATTCACCTTCCATCTTTGAGGTTTGAGGTTTTTATTCAGTAGTGGAGTGTTAGAGAAGCTGTCTGTCTGGTGTGTTGGGGGTTCCTTGCCATTTCAAATGGTTGGAAAAAAATGCATGTTTCCTACAGAGTCTTCATCTAGCATAGTTAAACACATTGGTCATCAGGCCCCGTGATGCAGGATTATTCAATATGTCTTAAAATGCAAACAAACTTAACGGTGCTGGTCCCCTTTCTCCCTCTGCCTCTGTCTGTCTGACTCTACAGTGAAGCATTGGAAGTAGAGTGTGTATGTGTGTGTGTGTGTGTGTGTGTCTGGGAGGTAGACAGATTCCCTACCTGGAAATGGCTTGCTATTATTAGACATTCAGTTACCAGGGGTTATGTAAGACAATTGAAGCTCTGTTTTTTAACAGAGACATGATTCATGCTGCTTGTAGTAACAGTAACCACCTCCAAATGAGACAGAAACCAGACGCAGACAAAGGCTGCAGAAATCAATGCCGACTCCGAACAGCCATTCTCCTGATACCCTCTGTCTTTCACTCAGAGCACTTAGGTTATCAGGAGAGGAGGCTCCTTCTAATTCTAGATCTTTTCTGTCTCCTGGGGCTGCCAGGTGAAATCATGTGGGCTGGAGCTGCATGCAAGAGAAAGCTGGGCCTCGGGTGCAGTGATGTCTGACCTCCCTCCCCAGCCCCCTATACTCCCTCCCCAGGGTCTACCCCGTGTTTTGGGCACATCTGGAGGAACAGTGATTGTCACCAGCACTGTGGCTCAGACTTTCCTGTGGCTTCTATTCAGAAAGGTTGGAACATGTGTGTTTGGCTCGCCCACTCAAGGAACTTTCCTCAAGTGATGCTCTGCTGTGTGCTGGCAGCGGAGAGGGTGGAGTGGGATTTGAGCTGGTGCTGGCACTTCATCACAGCTTCTCCCAAAACCTGAATGAAACTGGACTGGCTGTCAGCTCTCCTCCCTCTCACACGCACACACACACACTCACACTGGACCCCTTCCTGGTTCCTCCAGTAGTCAGTCTTGGAAACGACATTGATTCAGCACTTTACAGTATGCAGAGCACTTCCGTGTGCATCAGCTTATTTTATCCTCACACCTTTCTGAGATAGGCAAAGCACACAGTATTATCAATACCACTTTGCAGGTGGGAAATTTTACAGCTGGAAGTTATTATACCATTCGTGAATGCCTCACCTGTGATTTTACAAGTAAGTAAATTGAGGCTCAGAAAAGTTGAGTGACTTGGCCATCCCACGGCTACTTCTTATCTGCTCCAGAAAGACCAGACAAATCTGATTCTCCAGCTAGTGCTCTGCGCTCTGATTTACTACAGACCTTGTTGGTGGCCATGGCATTTGGTAGGGGGATGGATTTTCTACCAAAAGACCTTGGTTTTAGACTAAATGCTATTGCTCATTAGCTGAGTAGCTTAACCTCCCTGAGCCTCGGTCTTCTCACCTATGTAACTCATGATGGGAGAACTCATTTCTAGAGAGTGTCTGTGATCTGTAATCTGTCTAAATCAATAAAAAGCATAGCCCTTTCTCTACAAAGGGTGACATCCAGGAAAGAGATGAAGAGATCTCATTCTTCATCTACTACATAAAAGAAAACTTTTTTTTTTTACCACTAAGGAAGAAACCACAATATTTTATAGCAGAAACTGCCCATGACTCTCAGGAAACAGCACCTTCCCCCAGTGGCCTATTAGGCACCTGACAGGCAGGCTACCCTTCATTTTCACTCTTAAATGTATAAATTGTCCAGAAAATCAACTCTAAGTAGAGGTATGACAGAAAAACATCTAAACCATTTAGCTTCACACTCAAAAACCTCCCACAGTAAAAATTCTAGTTTTAAAAAACATTAGTAATTACTGTTAATAATCAATTCTCTAATATACTGTTAAGGAATTTTAACTAAAAACTGATGCAGAATTTAAAACATTTTTACCATTATCCTGCTATTTTCACATTACATCGTACAATCACCTATTTTAAAGTAAACATTCTCATTTATAAAATAGTTTTTAATTACACCTTTTGTTTGTATACCACTTTTTATCCAGGAAGTTAGCAAAGTACTTTGTAGATTTTACTTTAATGATAGGCATTTTCTCTTCTGCTGAAACATGAAAGGCATTTGTTGCTGCAGTTTTAAGGAAGTAAGCTGAACTCATTTCTCTCACATAATAAAACTCCCTTGACTAGCCATCAAGAGACCCAACTTCTAGTCCTAGCCTTACTATAAACTCACTAGTAGGGAGCCTATTAAGTCCCAAGTTCAGATATTATTTAATCTGAAAAACTTAAAGCCCCTAATATCTACTTATTACACACGAGCCCGAGACAACCTGATCTGTGCATTAATGTAGTGTAGCATAAAAGATGTTTATGGAAAAGATGGAGTTCATTGTTTGGGAGTTGCATGTTGTGCTGAGTGGCTGCCAAAGCTGCCTTGACTTTCCCAACGTGATGAATCTCCAGACTGACCCAAAGAGCTTGTTGGAATATGACTGGAATGTGGTTGCAAGTCCAGTCCTTTGACATTCCGCAAGCAATTGCTACATACTCTGTACACCAGGCACTGTGAGAGGCAATGGACCCTCGCACAAGACTGGTCCTGACTTCCTTGTGCAGGGAAATGCCTTTTCTCTTCCACTAAGTTCCAATGATTTCATGATCATGAATGGTAATTTCATCATCTGAACAGAGATATTTATTCCAATGGTCCTTTTCATGGGTCCTTTGACGTTCCTAGATTATTTTTCCCTTCTTTCCATTTTGGTATTAAAGAAATAAAAGCTGCATCCACCCCTCTGTCACCTATTACAGATTCTTACTTTTACCTAAGAACAGAACTGCCTTTTCTTTCCTAGGCCTAGCCTTTGCAGCGGTGATACTAGTGATGGTGGGTGGCTGTTCTTCTCAACAAGGTGGTGGTAAATTATTCCAGCTGGGGTGTTAATATACTAAACTGTCCCAATAGCTACAGAAACCAAGTTTTGACCTATCAAGCCCCGACATTATCCGTTTCTATGGATAACCAATAGCATAACCAGTAACCACTTACCATGCCCAAAGGGTTACACTGTGTGCTGGAGTTTCTGTAATGGATAAAATGAGGTTCATGCCTTAGATGATTTGCATTCTCACCAAGCTTATAGAAAGCGGAAATTAAACTGTAACCATTCAAGTGGTAAGTGAGTGGCAGAGGTCATTATGGACCAAGGCAGTTTTCACAAGGAAAAGCTTCATAACAGGTTCAAGATTTAATTTGGGCCTTCAAGAAGAGGAAAGGCCTAGATAAGAAAGAAGTGATAAAGGCATTCCAGCACCAAGTGTGGTCAGGGGCTTAGAGTTATAAATATGTTTAGTCTTTCTGATACCCTATGAGCAAACTGACAAAACGAATGGGGTTTTGATGAAAAGGACTCTGACAGGGCTTATTTGGTACAGATTCAGTGAACTTACATTCCCAAGGTAATGTAAACATTTGTTTGGAACTAGGGGAAATCCAATAAAGCATCATTACCCTAAGTATATTCTGAGGTTGTGTTCCATAAAAGGGGGGAGGCGAGAGGAGGATTTTGTAATCCAATAGCTTTGAACAATGATGGAGTCTTAAGCAACTTTAATATTATGATATTAAATAATATTTAATAATATTTATATTATAAGAGGGACATATAGTATGCAGTGTCCTAAATTTATTTGACCAAGAAGCTTTTTTTTGTGAGGTGTGTCTTTCAGTTCTAGAGTTCTATAAGGCTCACTTTGAGATATGCCACATGTAAGGGTATTGAAGAGCAGGACTTGTAGGCAGAACAAAACAGTATGCTTTGATGATTAATCTAGTAATATTAGGAATGGATATGCCATCAACTACAGAAAAGAAGAAGGCATCATTGATGGAACCAAAGGGAAGGATAAAGGTGAAAAGCAGAGGATAACCTCTAAGAAGGGAGGGAGTGTGGGAAAAGTTATAGATATATTTTGAGGAAACAAAATGCTGAAAACTCATAGATGTCTGAGAAAGAGATGAGAGCCAATGAATGTCCCACACTGGATGGCCTAGATCCTTTTACTAAAGAAGGAGTCAAGGTCATTGTATTAGTCATCCAAAGGGGTGCTGATGTAAAGTACCAGAAATCTGTTGGCTTCTATAAAGGATATTTATTTGGGGATAAAAGCTTACAGTTACAAGGCCCTGAAGAGTCCAACTCAAGGTTGCTTTCTCACCAAAGTCAGTTGCATCTTGTTGAAGCAAGATGGCAGGTGATCTCTGCCTGGTTTCTTGGGCCTTCTCAGCTGCTCAGCTGCTCTGTTCTCTTTGGCTGCAACCTATCACGGAAATGACTCATCTCTCTTCATGGGGCTTTAGCTGTTTGAGCCTTCTCCTTTCTGTCACATGACAAGACTGAAATGACCAAGTTCTCTTCTCTTCCGTGTATCTTCTTGAGTGAGCGTCTATTTATATCAGCCCACCAAAGGGGTAGGGACTCAACCAGTGTCATGCCCTACTGACATGACCATATCAAAAGCCCTAAATTGATTTAATCAAGTAAACTTAAAGCCTTTTGGATTTAATATAATCAAAGGGTATCAAACTCAGAGGAATAGACCAGTTTACAAACATAACCTTTTTTTCCTTTTGGAATTCATAAATCGCAAACTGCTATTATCATCAACTGAAGAAAAAAAAAAAAAGAATGGAGAATGGTCCTTGATAAAAGCAGGACATATTAAGAAAAACTACCTAGGCTTGCACTTGGAAACTGACTAGTAGTGAAGATATAGATGGCATGTGTTTGCAGGGGGTTGTACTGGGAGTGGGCGGGAATGGCCAGTGGTGATATGGATCCGTGGTTGAAGAATGTCAGAAAAGGCATGCCAGAAAATGTCTACATGGAAGGTCAAGGAAACAAGGAAATCTGGAGGGCTATTAAGAACAGTGTGGAAATGGTTGATCATTGGGTGAGGTCAGACTGGACAAAGATATCCAGTTAAGCCAGCAGGGTCCTATTAATGGATCAGGAGAAATGAGTAGGTTCCTTAAACATTAAGGAAGTTTAGTTCACAAGCCAGAATTGGAATAGTTGAGGTCAAATATGAGTGCTTGATTGTAGAGTAAACTGGAATGATGATGAGGACTAAGATCTAGCTGAAGAAGATTGATGGTGGTGAAGGCTGCTGAAAAGAAGTGGACATGGAGTTTTGGACTTAAGTACCAATTAACTTAGAAGAGGAAAACAAAAATAAAGTGTGGAAGGTTTTGAAGATGGTGAGAAACAAGTTCAGGAAGGCATTAGAGGACGATGACGGAGAATCTAGCATAAGCCTATTTTGAGGATCGCAAATGAAAAGAATCGAGATATGAAGCAGATCAGTGGTTTAGTGATTGAGAGCTAGGTGTAAGTTAAGCCCTATACAACTGTGGTTAAAATATGGCCTTGAAGACCCGCTTTGCCACCCTCTGGTTTCAGGACCCCTGGCAAATTACTTTACCTTTCCTAAATGTCAGTTTCCTCATCTGTAAAGTGGGAATATAATTCCTACCTTCAAAGTGTGGTTGTAAAAAGGAAAGTAAAATAATGTATGCAAAGTTCCACCCACAGTGTCTGCTATATAATAAGCATTAAATTAATGGTAGCCATAATTACTGCTGAAATAGTAGGTGTGGGAAAAGGGAAGTGATGTTCACTTTGGAGAGACAGAGTGCATCTTCTGAGGTAAATGCCATTTTGATATTTCTTGGCACCTGTTTTCCCATTTAGTCACAAAACTATAACAATTAGGCCAGAAAACATGCTCAGTACAAGGGGCCAAGTATGGAAAACTCTGATGTAACACCAGATAACCTGTTGCGCCATAAATCGTGCTCGTGTTAGAATCCTCCTAACAGAGTTCAACATAACATTATAGCAGGATCCGTGGCAGGCTTGCTGAACAGGAATATTCCAGCTGACTTGGAGGAAGGGTTCCCGTCACCAAGTACTCATTAAAACCAGAAAATCATCATGACCAAAATATAAATTTTTATCACCTGATCCTAAAGAGCTCCTATTTAAAAAAAAATAAGAACCAGTTGTAACTGATAATGTTAAAGCTCCTGGGATGTATAACTCATATTAACAGTTTGTGAATTGTCAAAGAGGAATCAAGAGGTCTCTATGGAGAAAATTAACATAGATTTAATGTGACAAACAGTGGGACTATGATTCCACCTTCCGTTGACAGGGCCATCCCAGGGGTCTTCAAGCCATCAGAGGTATTTCTTCTAGATATGGGTATTAACTAGAAGTTAATTAACAAGCTAACAATTTTTTTAAAGTAAAGCACTTTTTAAAGCATCAGCATGCTGAAAATGGGGGTCCTGAAGGTTACTTTTTTGGGGATGCCTTTAGTGTCTTAGTCATTAAAGGGTTTTTCTTCCCAGTTTCCAGAGAGGTGGGATTAGTGATATAGACTTGGGAACTCATTTCAGGTAATTAGTTAAAAAGTTAAAAGTCAAATAGATTTCTTTAACAGTTTTAATGGTTTAACAGGTTGATGAGCAACTTAAGTAAATCCCAACATCTAAGGGTGCTGTTAGAGTTTTAAGGGACCTTAAAAATCATAGTATCCACCTCCTCCTCTTGCAGATGGAAAAGCTGAGCCACCAAGAGGTTGAATGACTCATCCAAGGTCACCCAGCTAATGCTCTGATTTATTTTCTCTTTTCTCACTCTAACTCCTTTTAATACTCCCTCTTTCTTGCACCAACTTTCTCTTCCCCACAACCACCTCTCTGCTGATTATTTCTTTGGTTTTCCCTTGCTTTACTTTCCTGTGCCTCAAATGATGACATGGTGGGTCTTTGCCAATTAGTAACCCCTCACCACTAATTCACTACAACATTTGGGATGTAGAAAGGAGGGAAGTGGAACAATTTTAAATTTACTGTGATCTTTGAGACAGCTTTATCTACACCTGGGAATTGCTGTTAGACAATTAAGGTTAGTAAAGCTCATTGAATTTCTCAGAGGAAAGGTGCTGTTTGAATTATTACCAGATAATTATTGTTAAAAATAACAATAATGTAAAATGTAGGAACTTTGCATGTTAGAGACAAAAGGGTAGGGATTGGGAGGAAGCCCTGAGGGATCTAGAAACGATTTTTGCACAATGTGTCTGTGCTAGAAACTGCTTTAATTCTGTCAGTTGCCTGATGGCCTGACAAACTGGCCAGAATTAGCAGCCAGCCATGCCGTGTGAGCTGTTGGCTGTCACTCGGCTTAAACTACTCCTTCGAAAATAGCCCTTGGTAGGAGGGAGAGTATCAAACATAAGACCTATGGTCCCCAGCCCAGGGGTCAGCCTCACCTGGAAGCTTGTTAGAAATGCAGACTCTCAGACCCCACCCGGGACATGCTGAATCAGAAAACTACATTTTAACAAGTCCTCTGGACGATTCCTTAAGAAGACCCATTAGAAAACAGATAGGAAGGAACTGTACTTATTGATAGTTTCTGAAAGAATTCCTCTGCCTAAAAGTCCTTGCTCCCAGATCTCTCCCAGTGGCTCTGAACCAGCATGGAAAGAGCATAAGTATCCTCCTTGTGCTGAGATCACAGTGAGAACTAGAAATGTGTCCATGCTGTGTTTGAGCAGTTGCAGAGAGCACAGAATTAGAGCCAGGAAGATCTGGGTTTGAAGTCTGGCCTCACTGTTCACTAGCTTTCTAATCTTGGACTGGTTACTTGACCTCTCTGAGTCTGTTTTCCTCATCTGTAAAGTGGAGATATGAATACCTACCCCCTGGCATTACTGTGAACATTAAATGATAATATATTTACATATAAAAATGCCTGGGGAAATCTGTGACAAAATTTAAACATCCAACAAATGGTAGCTATTATTTTCACTATCTTTTTTTAAGCTTTAGTCCTGAAGGCACCCTCCATCATTTTAGAATGAGCTGCTGTGATTTCACCAAAGAATAGGAAAGGCCATACTATAATGAGACCCCCACAGGAAGTTCCATCAGAGTGATATGTGGCATTGTGTTACATAATGGCTTTGCTCTTTATGGGCTTCCAAGACAGATCTGCAGAGACATCAACAATGAAACAAGCCAGAAGAGAAGTGACCTGCCAGCTGTTCTGCCTCTGACATCATCAAGAACCTTGCCAGCTGGGTTCCAAGAGCAGACTCTTTATTATAGTGATGATGTAAGAGGCAGAGGGAATCAGGATATCCAGATTCTGGGGAGATTTTGTGGCACCAAAAGCCCCTCAAAATTGTCTTTTGACTTACAAACTGAGTACATGGGAAGTGGAACTGAAGTAATTAAAAGAGAATAAATAGGAAACCCCACAAAACCATTTTCATCGAGTCTTTTTCAGTGTGTAACTACATTTTAAGCAATAAAACATGACAGACCATGGAGTAATTCTGATTAATAGATCTTCAGGTGTGTGCTAAAGCAAGAGAGAAAATAAGAAGAACAGGATAGGTAACAGTTTGCCAAAAAATGATAAGGAAGCGCATAGCAGCAACGTGTAGGGCTGAGAAAGAAGGGTTTGATTAAAGAACACTTAAAATACATTTAATTATAAAACGCACACCCTAAATGAAATGCTACATATATTTATAATATACATTTACCTAATTACACAATAGATTTGTATGTTTCCAGGTGATTTTTCATTGCAAGGTACTAGGGGTATCAATCAGTGATTTCCTTTATTGCTTTAATTAAATTGCATAGGGGGAAACAAAAACAAGGAATCTCTGTCTAGTGAAGTGTTGTTGATACCTGTGCCATCATATGATGGTTTAGTAAGAACAATGAGGAACTTTTGAGCCCAGTTTGCTGTTTATGTGGCTGCTGGGATATTGCTATCTAATGGATGTCTCAGTGCACAGCATGGCTCCACTATACTAGTCAAAATGAATCGATCGATAGTACCAAATTTATCCCCTGGTGAGTAAAGCACTCACCTGGCAGAAGCAGCTGAAGTCTTGAAGTACTGTAGGGCAACATTTAAGAGCTGAGCTCCTCTGGCCAAGGAAAGCCACTGAGGTCTCCTGGAAAACTCTGGGTAAGCACTATTATCTCCAGAGCATGTTTTGCCGAACTATTCATATTCAGGTGAGATCAATTGATTCTGTTTGAGGACGAGGATAGAGAGGAGATTAAACAATTAATGTTTCTTCTACCGCAAGAGGAGAACAAGGGAAGACAACGTACTCGTGAACAGTTATCTACTCAGTTCTTCAAGTGAATTAGTAATAAAAGGAAAGAAAAATAAGTAAAATTTTAAGCAAACCTAGAAGATGAATCCTGGGCAAAGCAAGGTTGGAAAAAGAAGTGTCAATGTGCCATAATAGCAAGATTGTCAATAGCCTGTATTTCTATAAGGTAATGAATTTAACCGCAGAATTGCTGTAGTGTATTCTTACCAAGAACTTCCAGCTGAACCCATAGCCTCTCCAAAGCATGAGAAATTACTTCATTCTGGTTTTCAGCCTGACTTTATCAGCCCAGCTGTATTTGCAAAATTATCACAATCATTCCTGCTGATAATGTTAGAAAAGTTTGCTTCTTTGTTTTATAAATTCTCCCTCATTTTTAAAACATATTTTAACTTTAAAGAGCTATTTATTAGTTCAGTTTGTTTATATGAATAAGTGAAACACATTCTTTATATTTTGGAACACAGTATATTCTTGCAGACTTTGCACATCAACCTCTCACTCTCTCTGTTCTGGTCACTGATGATGTATCTTTTGGTGCTGGGCAAGCACTGATGGATATTTAGAGATTTGTGACCTTTTATATCAGTTATCCTTGCTCAGCCACTGACAAGGATGTGGCCTTGAACAAGTCTGTTCCCTTAATCTCCTCATCTAAAAAATGAAGGGGTTGGAGTAGATGAGCTTTAAACTCTTTCCAATTCCGTGTCAGTCAGTTTCCATGACTCTAAGCAGGATTCTTTACTCCTTTTAAATTTGGTTCAGCAAATACCAGGTAAGCACAAACTTATGTGCAAGGCATTGTATTCCATAGTATACATATATTAAAAATTGTCCCTGCCTTCAGTGAACTTATAGAGAGGGAGAGCAGATTACAGAAAGAATTATCAGAGTGGATAGTACATGCACAGGGAGTAGTGCAAAAAGCACTTGATTCAAGAAGGGCACTTTCCTTTGGGAAATGCTTCATAAATGAGGTGGCCCTTAAAGAGGCTATTGAATTTTACCAAGCAGACCTTGGAAAAAGGGAGGAAACTCCATGTACGTGATAGGAAAAGTAGGGATTTTGCTGGAGTGAAGATTAAACTGTGGAGATAAGCATGGAAACTTAGATTGAGCCATATTTTGGGGACCTTGAAAACCAAGCTAAGAAGTTTGAATTTAATTCAGTAAACAAAGAGGTTTTGAACAAAGCAGTGATATGTTTGGAATGGTACTTTAGAAAGATTAATGTGGCATTGGTGTGCAGGATGGGCTAGAGGTACAGAGAAACTGGAAGCAGGAAGCTCTCACAGGAGTCCTGGCAGTAGGGAGTGAAGGGATAAATAGAGGTTTGGCTAGAAAGAGGGTACTGATTCAAGAAACACAGCCAGAGTATAAACCACAGGACTTAGCAGCTGATTGGATGTGGGAAGCCAAAGAAAAGGAGGACTTAAAGATTACTCCTTAATTGTAGGCCCAAGGAACTAGAAGAAAGTAGTACCAATAGCAGGAAATGTGAAGGCTGGAAAAGGAACAGATTTTGAGGGGAAGGCAATGAATTCCATTTTAAATGAAGTGGTCATTGGGGCCCAATGTAGCCAAAGGGACAAGGCCTGGGAAAAGACCACTGGGTCTGAGGCTCTTGGACTAGCAAGAGTCAAATCAGTACAGGAGGCTGAACTCCTCGTGGTTAGAGGACATGGGAGGAAACTGAGACTTTGCAGTGAAGGGCAGAGAAAAGGCAAGCACTCAGGAATATGCCCAGGTCAGTGAGCATTTTAAGAATAAGGAAGAACTGAAAGCTTAGGAAGCAATAAAGAGGGTGTGGGCCCGGCTAGATAGCTCAGTGGATAAAGAGCTCGCTGGGA
>PVKH010010502.1:0-18216 GCA_004027955.1 Chaetophractus vellerosus | reverse complement strand
AGGCTACAGCTGGCCTTGTGGAGAGACGCAACGCAGAGAGTCTCATAGTCTTCAGCTGAACTCGTGAAGGAAACAGAAGCTAAGCCCGGAGAGAAACGCAGCCCCGGGAACAAAGGAACCCGGAAGCCTGAACCCTGGAGACCTCGGCAGCCATCTTGCTCCAGGACATGGACTTTGGTATGGGAAGAAATTTATGCTTGTGGCCTGGTAACTGTAAGCTTCTACCCCAAATAAATACCCTTTATAAAGACCAACCAATCTTTGGTATATTTCAAAAGGCACTCCTGTGGCTGACCAAAACATGGGGATAGAAGTCAGAATAATAGTTAATTTTGGTATGGTGACAACTGAGAAGAAAACAGTGAAAACTCTAGAAAGCTGATAATATATTTATTTATTTAGGATGTGGTGTTCTGGGAGTGTTTACTTCATAAAAATTCACTAAATTACTGAAGAAAATGATAAATAAAACACTACCCATACTCTGAAGTAATTTATGCTCCAAAGGCTGAACAGAAGAATAACGAAAGTAATGAACACAGTTACCATTTAATGTTCAGTAGATTGTAAGCACTTCTAAGCGCTTTCCATGTATTGTTTCACTTAATCTTCCCCAGTGTATAAGGTAGATACTATAACTTTTTACAACAGAGGAAACCTGGACCAGAGCAATGTAGTTACTTGTACAAAAATCTTACACAGTTAAGGAATGGTATAGAAAGAAAATGAGCCTGGACCCTATTCCATGTGAGGCTCTTCCTTTATAACTGATTCCTCCAATATATCTCATTTTGTCATCAAAATGAAGATTGTCATATCAAATGTGTTTTATTAAATGTACTAGGTTATATTACTTCTTCAGAATAAAAGTAGTAAATACATTGAAAGGATCCCACTGTTCCTCCAAAGAAGTATTTCTTCTCCTGGATATTGTTGAGTGGAATGGGAAAGGGAAGAAGTGTTGTGTGACCATCTGGGGGATTTCTTTGTTCAGTTTTGTTTACTTTTGTGTGCCGGAGATTATCTTCCATATTAGGGATTAGCAAATGGATCGTTTGTTTTTGTTTTTGATTTTTTAAAAAAAATTTCCTGTTCTTTTCAGCAATGCTGTGTTTGTTTCCTCTTATTTCCCCTCTATCAATGCATTATTTGCTATCATCCCTTATTTTCTTTTAATTGAACAAATTTAATTATATCATTGTATTGTGGAACATTATGTTTCACATGTATAAAATATATCTATAACTTTCTGCCACTGACTGCAAATAGTCTTAATATTCTGCATTTAAATATTTCATAATATTACTGAGTCCTACTTACTGATCATACATCAATAGTTGGGCCATACATAACTCATTAAATGACTCTGGATTATTATGTTGTATTCTTTCGATACAGTTTTGTACTTTTGAAAATCACTCCACTTGAAATAATAATAATTGCAGGTTTGATTTTTGAAACTTCAGATTCTCCCACTGCTACTGATTTGCATTATGTACCAAAGGGCCTTCTGACTTAAAGCAGTCAAAGAAGTTAAATAATGAAAGAGCTTCCATTAGAGATTTTATCTTTCTCTTCACCCTGCATTGTCATATCCCACTTTTCTTTAATCTCTCTGTGTCTACTGAAGTTCTGAATGCTTCTTTCTACTTCAGAAAAAAATCAGTAAAATATACCTCTGCAAAGACTAGCCACAGAACCCTCAAAGAAACCACAGACTAACGTGACATAATTCATTGTTAACTATTTCCCTTTCTCTTCCACCTTGAGGCCCTTACATTTTTTTCATATCTCAATTGACCAAACAATTGCATTAGTACCAAGATCTGTCTGCACACAATGTGCTGTTTTTCTGCCTTTTTTTTTTTTTTGGTATTACCATTAAATAAACAAATTTTCCTTCAGAAAGTATGAGCAAATGAATGAAAAAATATTTCCCCTGCTTCTTTCTATGGCCTTATCATTTTATTTTGAAGACATATCTGTTTAAAAATTCATTGAAAATGTATAATTTTATGGAATAAAATATACTTTCTTATAGGTAACACCTGTCCTATTAGTAGTAACATCAGTGGAATTTGGAGGAAATATAATTTAAAAAAAACATTTTTACAGCCATATAATATAGGTCATAAACTGGTAGATAAGAATTGAGAGTATTGTGTTTTCAGAACCAGAGAAATTAATTTGTACTGTAAATTTGAATACATCAAACCCAATCTTTTGCTTATAAAGTTCTTCTTTTGAGGAAGGGGATAAGTATTCTGGGAAAACTGAGAATGTACTTGTCAATTCTAAGATCAGACCTAAATGAGGTCTACAATAATCAATTAATTAAGTAACTCAATTGGTAAAGAATAATAGGAGCCTGTCCAAGAGATTTATCGATTTATGCTAGTAAGGTATGGATTTGCAGTGATCCAAACTGACCATTTCCATATCCACTTGGGAGCCATACTAATGTTTCTGCCCCTCCACAAATATTTTGATGATCCATGAGTACAGAATCTGCCAAATTGCAAAAGCTGAATGAATGAAAGTAATATAAAGTGTAAATTGTATGCAATTAAAGGTTGTAAAATTTCTAAATAAAAACGTCTCAAGTTTTTCTTCTAGTTCACTATTGATTAAGGACACAAGCAGTTGATCCAATCTTCCTTGGCTTCGTACCATTTCAAAATAGTGTTAGAAGACAATTCTCCATGGGTCTTTCATGTTTTTTGCAGGTCTTGCAAGGAAGACATTTTCTCCCTTTTTGTGCTAGTCTAACTTTTTAGCGATATTCTTGTAATGAATAACATTAAAATAGAGAAATAGTGTCTCATACAAAGAAAAAGGCAACTTGCTTATAGTCTTGTAGGAAATACAGTCTGCCTCCAGAACAAAGGCAAGCACTACTGTCCAGCATAATAAGATAATATATCCCTTGGGAACAACGGGATGCTTTGTGCCCATTATAAGTAAATCAGCTCCTTGAAGTTCAGCCTTCCTCTCCTGCAATATAACTCACTGTTTGTGCAGGTATCATCTAGCCCTCTTCACAACACTCTGGGGGGACTGGACTCAGGCAACCAGGACAAAAATGTTGATACTCTGGCTACTGTTATTGTTCTGAATAATAAATGGTCTTTCATTTCCACCAGCATCCATGAAACTTTGGGAGGCTAACATATTAGTGATCTCTGCCTATACCACTGTGACTCTTGGAACTAATCTCTGTCATGTTTTTGGATTTATAGACCATTTGTAGTCTGACTTTTAATTACAAAATCACACAATTATGGATATCTCTCTGGTATTATTGGAGTGTTGGCCAACCTCCTCAGAGATTTACTAGAAAAGATTTTTTATTCTACCCCCTTATTTCATTCTGGTCCACATACCTTAAAAAAGCAGGCTGATTATTGAAAGTAGCTGTTCCAAGAAAAGGATCCTCTCGTTTGAGTTTCCTTGTTTCTAAAGCAAATCCCAAACAACAGATTGGTTCAGACAATGGGAATTTATTGGCTCCTGGTTTTGAGGCTAGAGGTCCAAAATCGAGTCGTCAGCAAGGCAATGCTTTCTTCCCGAACACTGTGGCACTGTGGGGCTGACTGCTGGAGTTTGCTCTCTGGCTTTTCTGTCACATGGTAATGTGTATGGCAGTGTCTTTTCCTTTCTCTTTAGGGTTCTGTTGACTTCCAGCTTCTTGTTGCTCCTTGTGACTTTTTCTCTGTGCCCAGTTTCCTTTGCTTGTAAGGACTTCAACCAAATAAGATTAAGGCCAACCTCGTTCAGTTTGGGCACACCTTAACTTATAACATCTTCAAGAGTTCCTTTTACAAATGGGTTCATGCCCACAGGATCAGGAGTGGGAAGCTTTTGTGGGGGACATGATTCAGTCCCCAACACTCCTTTTGGCTGCTTTCTGGATAATAATCAGAACAAATGGGAAAGGGTATAAAGACCTCTTTTACAAATTTGGAATTCTGCTCTGACAATTCTTGGGCATGATGTGTCTTTCTTATGCCTAATGACAACCCCCAGGCTGGCCTAGTTTATATATTCTCTAGGTGACAGCCTGACCAATGGGACTTAGAAGATTCAAACCTAATTCTGGTTCAACTACCTGGATTCTCTTTTTGGATTTCCCTGGTCCTAGATCATAAGGATAATGATTGCATGCTTGAGTATACTGTTCATCATGTCCCCTTACATTGTTCTTCACAAGTATTGATAAGTTTTACAAAAATTTTCTTGTGTCATTTACCTGACATTTCTCAACTAAAGGTCTGGGTGCAAGTAGATGGTGCTTGGGAAAGAGGTGAATTTATTGCTACTGGGGACTTGGATACACTGATTTTGTGGAGTAAGGGGAAATAACAACCTTAGAAACTGGAGAGGGAACACTTCAGAACCAAGGAGTTATGGGTAAATGATACTTGTTCAGAATTAACTCAGGACATTCCTCATAAAGGAAAATATTCTGGTACAGCTTTCTTAAACTGCTCCAAGTGCTTTAAATTTAACTGACTGTTGGATCACCCATATCCTGCCAGATGATTCAGATCATATTGTGTTTCTTTTTTAAAACTTTTAATTTTAGCATAATTTCCAACTTATAGGACAGTTAGAAAAATAATACAAATCCATACAGATAATCCAACATACCGCACACCCAGATACCCAGAGCCAACAACTTTTAACTTTTTGTCACATTTGCTGTGTCATTCTATCTATCCATTCTTCTGTTTGTCTATTTATCCATTTACATATCTATATCCATCTTTCCATCTATGTACCTATCTGCTCTCTAAACACTTGAAAGCAGAATTGTATACATCATGCTCCTTGAATATGTAATCCTATCATGTATAGGTCCTAAAATCAAGGATATTCCCTTATGTAATTCACTTTTAGTAAAGATAAATTCAGGAAATTTATCATTGCTAGAAAGCTTACTGTCTATATTCCATTTTTTTCTTTTTTAATTGTGAAAACATATATGCAACATAGAGGGAGTAGAGGTGGCTCAAGCCATTGGATGCCTCTCTCCCACACGGGAGGTCCTGGGTTCAGTTCCCAGTGCCTCCTAAAAAGAAGACGCGCATACAGTGAATGGACACAGAGAACAGACAGTGAGCGCAAAGAACGAGGGGGTTGGAGAGACATAAATAAATAAAATAAATCTATATACAACATAGAATTTCCCATGTCAACTACTCCCAAGTATACAATTCGGTAGGATTAGTCCCATTTACAATGTTGTGCTACCCTCAACACCATCCATTAGCAGAACTTTCCCATTATTCCAAACAGAAGCCCTACATCCATTATGCATTAATTCCCCATTCTCCCTTCTCCTTCCCTATCCCAGTTAACCTGTACTCTACTTTCTGTTTCTATTAATTTGCATATTCTAGTAATTTCATTAAAATGTATTCAAATGTAATCATGCAAATATATCCCTTTGTGTCTGACTTATTCATTTACCATGATATCAACAAGGTTCACCCATGTTGTAGCATATATAAGAACATTATTCTTTTTTATGGCTGAATAATACTCTATTGTATGAATATGCCACATTTTATTTATTCATTCTTCTGTTGAAGGACATTTAGGTTAGTTCTACTATAGTGGTTTTATATTATTGATGAATTACAAAAAGAAGTATTGGATTATGTTTGTAAACTGGTCTTTTCCTCTGGGGTTATTAGAGTGTATTGGATTCAGAGGTTTTACTTTTACTTGATTAAATAATGATCAAGATTTTGATTGGGCCACATCAGTAGTACATTGTCAGAGAAACCACACCACAGAGAAGGGAGGTTGGAATTTTGATACTGGAACCTGGGAAGTAAACACACAGAAGAACACAAAGGAATAGAGACAGTTCCTTAGACATGGCAGAAGCCCTGGGGAGAAAGACAGCCAGCCGTTCACTTGATAGTCTACTGCTGGCCTTATGGAGAAAGCACAGCAGCTGATCCAGGAGAGAAATGAGCCCTGGGAAGAGAGGAACCCAGGCAGATGGCGGCAGCCATCTTGCTCCAACATGTGGCAACAAACTTTAGTGAGGGAAGTAACTTAAGCTTTATGGCCTGGTAACTGCAAACTTCTACCCCCAAATATATACCTTTACAAAAGCCAACAGATTTCTGGCATTTTGCATCAGCACCCCTTTGGCTGACTAATACACCTACTTTTTGGCTTTTGTGAATAATGCTGCTCTGAACATTGGTATACAAATAAATATCTGCCAGAGTTCCTTCTTTCATTTATTTTGTGTATGAACTTAGAAGTGAGATTGTTGGGTTATATAGTAGTTCTATGTTTAACTTTCTTGAGGAGCCACCAATCTATTTTACACAGCAACTACATCATTTTGCATTTCCACCAACAATGTACTAAGTTTCCTATTTCTCTGCATTTTCACCAACACTTGTTATTTTCTTTTCTCTTTTTTTTTCTTTGACTAATAGCCATTCTAATGGGTGTGAGGTGGAATCTCATTGTGGTTTTGATTTTCATTCCCCTAATAGATAATGATGTTGAGCATCTTATAAAGTGCTTTTTGGCTATTTGTATATCTTTTTAGAAATGTCTATTAAAGTCTTTTGCCCATTTTTAAATTGGGCTGTTAATATTTTTGTTGTTGAGTTGTAGCAATCTTTTATAAGTTCTGTGAATTAAACCATTATGAGATGTATGGTTTCCAAATATTTTCTCCCATTCTGTTGGCTGTTTTTACTCTGACAATGGTTTGATTACTATTTCTCTAAACCTCTGTAAGTCTATCAGAATCAGCGGGTGTTGACCCCAGCTCCTACACGTTTCAATACCTCTAAATTTCTTCTACCCTCCTGTATTAGTCAGCCAAAGGGGTGTTTTGCAATATACCAATAATTGGTTGGTCTTTATAAAGGATATTTATTTGGGGTAGAAGCTTACAGTTACCAGGCCACAAAAGATAAAGTTCTTCCCTCACCAAAGTCCACGTGTTGGAGCAAGACAGCTGCCGACATCTCCAGTGTTCAGGCTTCTGGGCTCCTCTGTTCCCGGGGCTGTGTTTCTCTCTGGACTTAGCTTCTGTTTCCTCCACGAGTTCAGCTGTAGACCATGAGGCTCTCTACATTTTTGTGTCTCTCCACAAGGCCAGGTGTAGACTATCGGGCGAACGGCTCACTTGTCTTCTCCTGGAGCGCTCTTCTCCAGCATCAGAACTGCTTCTCAAATCTGCTTCTCAAATCTGCTTCTCAAATCTCTGACTTTTGTCTAGCCTTTTATACTAGAGACCACACCCACCGAGGAGTGGGGCTCAACGTCTCACTGACATGGCAGTTAACGCCCCAATCACGCCCGGATTAAGAGATCAGTCTACAAGCATGATTCAATTTATATTTTTGGAATTCATAATTACATAAAACTGTCAAACCATTACACCTCCCATTCCCATTCCCCAGTCTTTCTCCAAAGTGGGCAGATGCCAATTTGGAAGACATAAAGCGTTTTTCCTAAGAAGCAAAGGAAGACAGAGATCATGTCTCCCTCCTGAGCAAAGGTGAATGTCATAGGAAGAATTCTAAAATGACCTCTGATGACACACTCACTTTTATAATCCTCTACCCTTTAGGTGTGTTGGGATCCTATTTTTATGATGAGATATCACTCCCATAATTACTTTACTTTGAAGAGCAAATAAGAGATTAGTGTAGGTGGGTCTTATTTAATGAGGTAAGCCTTTTTAAAAACTCAGAGTTTTCTCTGGCTAGATACTCAAAAAGAAAGAGAAATATACATCAGCTGGCCTGAAAAAAATACCAAACACCTCTGTTGTGATTGCCTGTGTTCACTGCATTACAAGGTGGTATCCAGGAGCTGAGAGCTTTCTCCACCAACAGTTGCCATGAATATGGGGACAAATGGGAATGAGGGCTTTATAACCACAAGGAAATGAAGTCTTCCAACAACCAGTGACCTTGGAACAGTTGCTTGAGTCTCAAATGAGAACCACAACCCAGGTGACACCTTTATTTCAAAGTGATGAAACCCAGAACAAAGAATCCAGCCATGCCATGCCAGGACATCTCACCTACAGAAATTGTGAGGAGAAAAGTGATGATTTAAGTCACTGAGTTTGTGGTCCTTTGTTATACAGAAATAGAAAACAAATACAGGCAGGCATGCCATTGCCTATTACAAAAGATTTGGGACCCCTAAACTAAGAGAACATACTACCAACTATATAGGTAAGTATCATTTCACTCTCTTCCAATTGTCCTTTGGGGATTGGGGTCAGCAAAGTGGCACAAAATTGCTGATGCACTGGCTACTGCTTTTGCTGTGAGTAAAAAACTATCCTTTGACTCTGACACAAAATCTTGCATCGTGTTCCAGCACCTATGAAACTATGACAGTCTAACTTGTTAGCTTACAAAGAAGGAAAAATCCCAGACTCATTTGTTTGCATGTAATTTTAAAAATTTTAAATACAACAACTTTGTATATATACCTTGCTATGTGGAGAAAGGCTTAAACTCTATCACTTTGGGTAGACCAAAAAATCCTCCTCTATATTCTGTAATTGTGTACCTGCATTCTTTTAGAATTATGTTTGCTAAAACTGATTCTACTTTGTATAGTTTTTCTGGATAAACGCCATGGTGTTTTGTGTATGTTATTTTTGTATATAAAAACATCAAGGGGCTAGATGACAATTAAGTTAGAACTCCTTACCTAACGCTAAGTTCAGTAATTTCTTTTGCCATCTTTCTCTCTGCTCTATTCTTACTCATTTGGATTTGTATTGCTGTTGTTTAAATCCTCACCTTAAAGTAATTCCTCAAGGATGTACTTTAGAGTAAATAGTAAACATTGAAATAAGCCGAATAAGAGAGTCGGCCCTGACTCACTGATGAAAAGATTGTTAAAATAGCATTTTAATTTCTTAATCAAAGAAGCAAAGTTGGCTGAGGAAAATGAGCCTAGAGAATCATAAAGGACACAGGGAAAGTCATGAGACTTGGCATTTTCTTTGTTCACTTTTGACTTGACTTAAATGTTAGATTTTTACAACATTGTGTTGGTCAAAGCAAATGGAGGGGAAGAGACAACACTGCTTGATTTGAATTTCCAAATCACATGGAGAGGACACAGGATGGGGTGAAGAATCACAGCTTTCTTTGCAATCAATCATTCTCATGTGCATTATGTTTTAATTCTTCAACTAACCTATGAGGTATGTGCTATTACTATCCCCTTTTTTACAAATGAGAAAACAAAGGTTTGAAAGAATTAGTAACTTGGATATAGCCACAGTGCCAGACAGTGTAGAGACTACATTCTAGCACAGGTCTGCCTGTATCCTGAGCATGCTCAGCTTTCAACCACCATTCTATGCTCTCCAAAATAATTCCACACATTTTCCTAATAGATTTTCAGTCTAGCATTTGTATCTGTGAGTGACTATTAAGGAAAAAAAAGGATAACTAAAACTAAAAAAACTTCTGCTCTTTCCCATTAAATCCATTTCCATATTAATATCATATTTTTTAGGTTATTTAACCTGCAAAATATTTGGTTTCTTCACTGCTTAACAAAAAAATAAGTTGGAATTAGAAGGGCAAAGAGGAGGAAGAGGGGATGTATTGCAGCTCAAGAAAATTCTAGACAAAAAAATGAGTTTAAAGCTATTGTTAAAAATATTCAAGGGAGGAAGCATAGCTCAGTGGTTGAGCACCTGCTTCCCATGTTCAAAGTGCTGGGTTCAATCCCTGGTACCTCCTAAATAGAAAAAAAAAGTAAAAATATTCATATATTCATATAGTAAGCAGAGAATGTTCAAGGCCATTTCTCATTGATTCCATTCTAATGCCCTTCACTATGTCCTATATTCTTCCTAAAACCATCACTTTTCTTTCCTATTTTTGAAAATCTCAGATATAACTGTGCATTTCATCCTTGAGCTTTCTTTCATTGTCATACTGATTATTGTCTAAATAAGTACTACCTTTTCCTGAGGCAGTGATTTCTTTCCTCAGCATTTCTTGAAGTTAACTTTTATTGTGGTGATAGACTAGAAATCATTGTAAAATGAGCCAGGGCTCACTGCAGTTTGCTTAATTGTTGATATGATGCATCCTATAAATCTCACTATTGTTTATGAATATAATTAAAATCACATATAAATGTAAGTAGAAGACAATTTACAACTTAGACTTGGAGACTGTTCCCTGTAAAAGACCACTTCAGCGCCATGGGGTAAGAATATAGTTACAAGGAAGACAAAAGACATGCAAATAGTCACCATATACTTTTAATGATGTGTCGATTGATTAGCAGGTAATTATTGCTTTTCTAATGTGTGCAAAGACATGTTCTGAGAATAATAAAAATTTAAGATAATCCTTCTTATGAAAAACCTGGTAGTAAATTTGAAAAACCATGCAAAGATATATTAGCTAAATATTGAACTTAGAGTAAAACAAATGTGAAATTAGTGTTACAGATCATAAACTCTACAGAAATTTTGGGTTTAAAATCTCTTTTGTTCTGATGGAATTGTCAAGGCCTTATTATCACATCTCATCTTTCATTGATTTAATAAAGCAGATCGTTTCTAGAACCCTCTTGTAAAACTTCCTATGTAATCTTATTCTGTGTTGATTGAAGACAAGCTATTAAACTTTGCATGAAAAAAAATGATTTTTTTGGTAATTTGACAGAATTTATTCATCTTTGAATATACACATTTGGAGTGTCTTGTAACCCACAGAACTTTTCTGTGCTGAAGACTTGGCTTAGAAGACCAGATGGAGTCACAATCCAGGCAAAACTGGTAGGATCAGGAAGGTGCACTTGTGGTTTCTCTTCCTTTAGCCAGTGATCATTGAGATACTTCATATGGAGAATTTGTATTAAGAAATAAAAGGCTAGTTGATGGCTAGAAATCCTAGACCAGGGCAGTCAGCTCTCTGGTATATAAGCAGAAAAAGGCAGCTCGGAGAGATTATCAGAAGAAAGTGGGGCTTTAAATAGATTTCCCTTCTTTGAAATCAGGTAACCTTAGCTAGAACACAGCCCATTACTAGAGTCACAGTTAACTAGATGGAATATTAACTTGAGAAAAATAACCCTTGCAATTTCTGGCATATTTCACAAGATTTAGAAGGAAGTGAAAATGTGTTTTGGACCATCTTTTTTTTTTTTTTTTGAGAAACTAAAGATATATTTTGTGTGCATATGTAAAAAATCTCTCCACAAAGTACAGGAAAAAACCACCTCAGCAATCTCGTGTTATGACCCAATGCCAGTATGACTAATGATTTTTTTAAAAGTTTTACTAAGGTATCACATATACAAAAATTTACTCTTTTAAATGTACAAGTCAATAATTTTAAAACAATTGAAAGAGTTGTACAACAATCATTGCAATTTAATTTGGAAAAATTAAAATTATTTTAAAAAATAATAAATGTATCATCAGGGATAATATAGAAAAAGAAAAAATAGAATTATGAAATTTTGTAAAATAGGCATTACTCTAATTAGGGTAATTACACTAGTAGCCATAATCTATATTTTAGGTGACCTTATGGTTTATTTAAATCTGAATGAAAAATCATATTCTTTAATAGAACTTCATTTAGAAGAAAATTGTTCTTAAATATAATTAATATAGCTTTTTACTATGGTGAGGTATGGAATTTTCTTATTTTTCTGTTTTTTCTTTATGTAAAAATGAGATCAAATTACATTAACCCAGAATTGAAGGGGAGAATATCCAGTCCTTATTTCCTGTTATTGCTAATAAAATTCATGGGGGAAAAGGAGCTCACTTGAATAATGGGAAAGGGAGCTGTTTGCTAATTCATATATATAAATTCCTTATAAATTAGGTAGAATGAGTATTTTTACTCCCCATCCTTTTCTTGAAACTCTTCAAAACAACAAAAAGAGCAAAAACTATTGAAGAAATTCCTTTCTTCAATGACACCTAAAACAATTCCCAACTCTTAATCTTATCCTGGGGATATCTGATCTGATGCAGAGGGACATGTGAGAGCTGGCACATACCTCCTTTTTTGCAGATTAGATCCTGATTTCCCTAAAATCAGTGCTGTGGTCTGAAAGTACTATCTCCTGGCTCATGCGTGCACTGAGAAGTGATAAATGTCTCAGTAGACTCCCTGTCCAACACTATAACCACAGGACTGCTGAGCTAAAGGAGAAGGAACCTCCCACACATGCCTTATGACTTATGTCTCAGTGCCCTGGCCCAAGAATACTGCTGCAGGTGAGGCTATAGGAAAGTCAGAGGGGAAACAGCTATCATGGACCCAGAAAGCCTATGGTTAGGGTCTTAGTGTGAGTCACAAAAATACAACAGAAAGAATGAGGGAAAGACCTTCCTGGAGAACATATAACCTAACACAATTTGGAAGAGTATGTTTGGACAACGAACTTGGATTACAATTGCTGTGGACTCTGCCCTTTGAGAACCAGGGCATCTAAATTTGTAGAGCCTAATATTGTGGAGATTAGTAACACACTTTCCCTAAGTGGTCTAGGTAAACACCAGGCCCAGCAGAAGTGTTGGCCGAAGAGGAGGAGAAATTAGAATTGATAAGAGAAAAGGGAGAAGATGCTGATCATCTGGGATCCTGAAACCAGCTATCGGGGCAGCTGTAGTTCTTCCCATTAACTTTACTTTTCTAGGTTACTCTCAGGAAAAAAGGACCATCCCAAATCATGGAAGAACTGAGGCAGGTTAATATAAGGAAAGGAAATACTTGTGTCATAGCTGAGGCCTGGCAGACAACATGGCTTATAGCCAATATGGCCATCAGACCCCGCCCGGAAACCTACTGAGGGGTCCTGAGAGATCCTGGCCACAGGAATCTCATTTGGAATAAGCATCCCATTCAGAGTTAAGGGAAGGCCCCTGATACCATCAAAAGGCCTCACCAATGGCCCCTGAGAAATGACAGGTGGGGCAACCAATTAGAACAACCAACAGCTGGAACCCTTACCCCAACATCATTAAGGAGAAGGAGGAAAGACCTTGAAATGTCCTGATCTGGGACCCCATATGTGTTTCTCATTCCGTGGCATGCCCATGGTCCATGCCTCAGGCCATGTACTTTTCTCTTTTCTTTGTTTCTTAATAAACTCTTTACTCCCTTGCCTACACTATGGCATGTCCTTAAATTCTTTTATGCTACATAAGCCAAGAACCTAGAAGCCAGAACCCAGAGCTATCTGGTAACAGAAATGCTCTCAAAACCTTTAGAAAGAAGTAGATACAAGTGACAGAAGGAAGGGACTGTAATGGACAACATTCCACACTGGCAGAATGCCTTCAGAAATAAATCCTTCCCCGCCCCCACCCAGTTGCTGGAATTACTCCTAGAAGAGAGACTTTAGCCCTCTCTGGTGATCACCACATTTGAAGAAAATCACTCCTTCCTGGGAAGCCAACATCTCTTGAGGTATGACCACGGGATTATAAAAGCCCAACCCTTCCTTCCAATGCAAAATAGCTTCAGAACACTGCGTGGAATTCACTATCATTTTCACTTGGACATTATTACAGCTCAAATACTTACTCTGTCTAATTCTTGCCTACCCTTATGTAGGTTTTCATGCCAAGGTCACTCCCAAATAAATGTTCTGTATACTAATCTCCTTTTTGAAGCCCACTTCCTGGAAAACCAACCCATGACAGATCTATGATATTTGCCATCAACTAATCCAGAGACTATTTTTTTAAATTCATGGAAGAATTTAGCCAAAAAAGTATGATCGATATAATACAATTTTTAAAATATCATTTAAGATAGACAGGGAATGTGTGTGAGGTGGAGGACGTTTGATCTGGGGGAAGAGGGGTGGAGGATTTCCAGGAGGAACCTGAGCTAAATGCTGAAAATATAAGTAAAATAATAAACTACCAAGACAATGTTAAATCAGATATTTAAAAATCTTTTTTAGTCTGTTTATCCACATCCTGTTTAGTCCTGTCTTAAATTCAATGACTGTAATAGATTTTTATTTGTTTCTCAAAACAATTCTTTATTTTTTTTTAAAGATTTATTTTATTTTTTTATTACATATCTCCCCTCCCCCCGCTGCGGCGATGCGCCGAGACTGGTCACTGGGCAGGCGCGGCTTTCCCCACTTGTGGGCGGCTTCTGCTTCTATTCACGGCCGGCTTTCAGTTCGCGGGTGGCTGGCTGCACTCCTTTGGCGGGCGACCTGCCCTGCCCGTGGTGGCTTTTGCCCTGTCCATGGCAGCTTTTTGCCCTGCCCACGGCGGCTCTGGCCCGCCCATGGCGGCTTGCCATTCTCAAGGCGGTCTGCCCACTAGGAGAGGTCCCCGGGAGCCGAACCCAGAGCCTCACATGTGGTATGCCGGCACCCTATCCACTGGGCTATCCAGCCAGCCCTCAAAACAATTCTTAACTGCAACAAATATCATATATGAATCAGACAGTTTTTATACTTTTAACTTCCAACTTCCGCTATCTCTGCAAATAGGCACATTCTTTAGGAAAACAAAACAGAGCCAAATGTTTCCCAGAAATTATATTTCTATTGGCTCTTTTCCTGTTTTCTTTTTTTAAATATATTTTTTTATTTATTTTTAAAAGATACTTGGATTACATCAAATGTTATATTAAAAAATATGAGGGATTCCCATATGCCCCACTTCCCAGACTTCTCACTATTCCCAACATTTACAACTTCTTTCATTAGTGTGGTACTTTCATTGCAATGGATGAACACATTTTGGAGCATTGCCACTAAGCATGGATTATAGTTTACATTGTAGTTTACACTCTCTCCCACTAAATTCTGTAGGTTATGGCAAGTTATATAATGACCTGTATCTGTCATCGCAATGCCATTCAGGACAAGTCCAAGTCCTGAAAATGCCCCCACATTATACCTCTTTTCCCTCTCCCTGACTTCAGCACCTCTAGAGGTCACTGTCTCTTTCCATTGCTAGAATTACAATAAGTCTGTAGTAGAATACCAATAAGTCCACTCTAGTCCATATTTTATTCCCCAATCCTGAGGATTCTGGGATAGTGATGCCCACTCCACCTCTAATTGAGAGGGGGCTTCGATCCCATATGGCTGATGGATGGGACTCTCTTGTTTGCAGTTGTAGATTCTCTCGGTTCCTTGGTGTGGTGGTTGTCCATCCTCACCTCCTTGTTAGTTGTCCTGGATGAGTACAATGAACTGGAGAGTAGCTGTAGCAACTCCACTGAGGCTCAGAGCCCATCTGGCACATAGACAGCCCAAAGATTTAAGTCTCTTGGTCATACACCTACCACCTCTAGTGCTAATTATAGGTACAAAAGGAAGGACAGAAGACCCATGTGTAGGGAAATCACAACTGAGTCCAACTCTGTCACTCTGGGGAGCATAAGTGTAGAATGGTTTTGTACATATATTAATTTTTTGTTTTCTTTATTAGAGAAGTTGTCCGTTTACAGAACACCCATGCATAAGATATATGACTCCGATATACCGCCTATTAGTGACACCTTGTATTACTGTGGAACATTTTTTACAGTTGATGATGGTTCATTTTTATAATTGTACTATTAACTATAGTCCATGGTTTAACTTAAAATTCACTGTTTGTGTTTTGCAGTTCAGTGGATTTTTTAAAAATTTTATTCTGTTACCATATGTGCAATCTAACATTTCTCCTTTTAATCACATTCAAATATATATTTCAGTGCTGTTAATTATGTTCACAATGTTGTGTTACAATCACCACCATCCATTACCAAAACACTTCCATCCTTCCAAATAGGAACCCTGTACATTTTAAGCTTTAACTTCCCATTCCTTATCCCTACTCGGTCTCATGGTAACCTGTTCTGGATTCTGATATGAGTTTGCTTATTCTAATTGTATTACAGCTTCTTTTGGTTTCCATAGTTTTACTACCAATATTTAAAAGATTTTCTTCCTACATTTGCTTCAACTTCACATTAACTTCAATGAAGAAAATGAAATTTATAAGATGAGAGTTTAGTCAATTTGTGTAGATATTTCAACAATACCCCTCCATGATAGCTAATAACATGTTAACCATTAAAATAAAAATAAAATATCTAAAAGTATTCATATGTATATATGTAAAAAAAAATATATATATATATATATATGGTTCTTTGGGTACTCTTATAAAACACATTTATCAGATATGTCTTTTCCTGTAGGAGTTGAAAATGAAACATTACAGCATTAACCATGGCACATATATGAGAAATTGATTTTGTTTTATGAACCAAATTTGAGGTCCAAATCTAATTTAGAAATGAGATAAAAATGAAAGAATGGAAAAATGCATAATATCATTGATCAAAGGAATGAACGGAACCAGATGAACTTCCTCAGATAATGGTGAAGCTAAACATTTATAGTCAGCCTGACTGGCTGAATTTTAAGTGATCCTGTTTCTAGAAAAAATGGTCAATGGGACATTATGTATTGCAGCAAGCACTACCCTGATAGACAACCATTCCTAACCTGCTTCTACTCTCTTTAACAAAAGGCAGGGACTTCCTTTATTGCTATGCTACTTCATTCAGAACATTATTTTGTTAATGGTTTTTTAATTCATCCATTCATTCAACAAATACCTATTTAATTCCTACTCTGCAAGGCATCATTTTAAGAACTGGGGCTGTAGTATTGAACAAGACACAGTGCCTTCCTGTATACAGCTTAGATTTCATAGAGAAGAGAGAGGCAATGAACAAATAGAGAATTAAATATAATATCAGGTTGTGACAAGTTCCATGAAGAAAAATAAGCAGTGTAAATAACACTGTAAAGAGACTGGGAAGGAGGGGCCGGGTATAGCTCAATTGGTAGGGCGCTGGTTTACCATATAGGAGGCCCCGGGTTTGGTTCCCGGGGCCTCCTTGAGCGGGCAGACCGCCTTGAGAAGGCAAGCCACCATGGCAGGGCAAAGCCGCCATGGGCAGGGCAAGCCGTCGCAGGCAAGGCAAGCCGCTCGTGAGCAGGGCAAGCCGCCCATGAGCAGGTCAAGCCGTCCGCAAGCAGACAAGGCCGTCCGCGAGCAGGCAAGGCCACCTCACAGTGAGCTGACTCGGCTGGTCGCCGCAATGGGAGGGAGACAAGCAGACACAGAAGAATGCAAAAATGAACACAGCAAGAACAAGCAGAAAGGGGGGGGGGTATATAATTTTAAAAAATAAATTAAAAAAAAAAGAGACTGGGAAGGGGATCCATTTCAGATGGAGTGGCTAGTGAAGATGTCTCTGAATAGATAACAACTGAGTAGAGATTTGAATGAAGTTAAAGGAATACGTCTTAGGACTATCTGAGAAAAGAACATCCAGAGAGAGGGCGTAGTGAAAAGCCCCTGGGCGGCGATATATTTTAAAAACTGCAATAAAGCCAGCATGACTGTGGCAAAAGATCAGCTATACCTACAAGCTAGATCAGGCTGAGTTTTTTCAGCTATGTTAAGAATATGGATGTTGTTCTTAGTGCAATTGGAAGCCATTGGTGGGGTTTTGATTAGAAAAAGTCAGGTGATATGATTCCACAGATAGAGCAAAATGATAGGCATGTGTGCATCTATGTACACATCTGCTTAAGCAATAAATCTTCTTGTACTGGTATACATTAAGTTGAAGACTGAAGTTATGAACATGCTATGACCTGAAGAGGTAGCCTTAGAGTAATTACCTGCCTAGATCACAGGTGTGTACCTTGAGAAAGAAGACTAAATAGAAGGAAAACATTATATGAATGAGATTGAGTCCATTTTCTGGAAGCTGACTTGGTGAAACTTTCCATTGTCAAAATGAGGTTAATATGACAAATACCATGGTTGGCTGTGAAAAGGTTATTGGGTAACTTTGCGAGTTTGATTTTAAGCCAGTACGAGTAGGATCGATAGTATATTCAGACATTATGTTTAAGATTAAGTTAAAGATGTTACTAAAAGTGTACTTATGGACAAAATTTGCTACCCACTTGTTCTAGTCAGGGTTCTCTCGGGAAACAGAATCAACATGAGATCTCTGTTAAAAATATAAGATTTTATAAGAGTCTCTCACGTGACCGTGGGGATACACAAGTCCAGGTTCCGCTGGCAGGCTGCAAGCCAGGGGCTCCGATGAAAGACTGATGAAGGGTCCTCGATGAGTTTGCTCCGATGAAAGACTGATGAAG
>PVKH010010501.1:0-18221 GCA_004027955.1 Chaetophractus vellerosus | reverse complement strand
AATTAATCACTTTTATTTATTTATTTATTTAACACACCCACCCCCCCTTCTGCTTGTTCTTGCTGTGTTCTTTTTTTTTTTTTTTTTTGCATTCTTCTGTGTCTGCTTTGTCTCCCCCCACTGTGGCGACGCGCCGAGTCAGCTCGCAGGTGAATGGCGGCCTTGCCCACTTGTGGGTGGCTTGCTCTGCTCGCAGGCGGCTCCGTTCTGCTCGTGAGCGACTTGCTTTGCCCATGGCGGCTTTTTGCCCTGTCCACGGTGGCTTGCCCCCTCAAGGCGGTCTGCCCCGCTTGGAGAGGCCCCCGGGAACCAAACCCGGGGCCTTCCATGTGGTGTACCGGCACCCTATTCACTGGGCTACAGCCGGCCCCCAATTAACCACTTTTAAAGATCAAAAAATTTTCCATTGGGGAAAATTTTTCCCCTCGGAACTCAGCCATACCAGCATCTATATTAGGTTAGCAATGCACTATAATACTTGGAATAATACCCAATCTATATTTCCATAATTAACAGTTTCTACCTCCGATTCTTTATCAAGTTAATTTGTAAATGTGAGTCATATACCCGTTCAGTGTTAAATGTGGGATGCTCATAGTTCTCCTTCAGCTGACGACCATCTGTGAGCACTCACAGGAGACCGAGCACTGTGAGAAGAGCATAACACACATGATTTTACTTACTTCTCACTAACACCCTGTTGTGCTGTCACTATGGGTTCCATTCTACAGATGAAGAAACTGAGGCCTGGAAAGGTCCAGGAACATGTCGACAGTCACAGAGCTTGGTAAGTGGAATGCTGTCAGAGCTCAGGTATGACGGACTTCAAAGCCTGCGCTTATAAATTCCAAGCAATACCTTTGGAACTGACTTGGCCACACATACAGCCTGGGTTATCAAAGCCCAGGGGAGCTTGGAGACAGAACAAGATGCACCAGATCTGAGCTGCAGATCTTGGTTCTTAACGGCTATAAAAGAACCTTAACCCATAATTCTTTTATGTACTTGGATGTTTTCCATCATGGTGGCAGAAAGCAAGATTCTAGCTAATGTCATACTATGGCAGTGACCATAATTCTTTTTCATAATTACTAACCTGCTTGCCCAAGGATGCAAGGAGTTCCATCATGGACAGGAGAATAAAAGTTGCAAGCCTCCTGTAGGCTGTCTTCCCTAGTAAAACTTTCAGCACTTTTACTGTTGTAGATGGAAATACACTATCTCTCTATTATTTATAGAATGGTAACTTTAAAATACCATGCCAGTATTTGCCAAGTACATGGGCAGCTCATTTATAGTTTTGGAATCTTCTATTTGAACTGGATCTAGTAATTTACTAAATTGCTTATTTGTTCTTTCCTTTGTGAACATATCTCACCATGGGAAATGTATCTTGGAAATTTGAAATACATCTTCATTTCTTCTTACTGTGCCTCTTTCGCCTTTTATATTTTCTTACTCTCTTAGACCCCACCTGCAGCCAGTCTTCACTAACCAGCCTGTGCTTTTCAAAAATGCCTGAGCAGACCAGTGAGATGGTGACGTTATTAAATCAAAGGGTTTCAGAGGCTGAGATGGGGAAGTGCTCAACCTCCAGAATCAAACTCCCTGGATTCCCATTTGATTCTATTAATTACAAGTCGTGTGATCTTGGGCAGTTTACTTAACCTCTGTGCACCTCAGAGTCCATGAATGGCATAATAAGTACCTAACTTAGAGGTATTTTATTGTATTTTACAAGGTTGTTAGAGAATTAAATGGTACAGTGCCTTATAAATAGTAGGATGCCACCAACTTAGTTATTGCTATGTGTTTACGCCTTAAAATCAATCTAAGCTTTGGTTCCAGTGACACTCCTGCAGGTATGGAACTCAGGCTTGACATGCATAAGCTGCTGATACGGGCACCCTACAGACTCATCCTTGCAGGTGTGGCTCATGTACTGCCAGTTACATTCTGGATGGACCCTACTCTTTAAAAGGCTCCAGTTTACAGAGGGATGGTTGGCAATTGCCATAAGCAAGGAGGTCACCCATACCTGTTACGGCAGACAGACTCTACAGTGGCTGCTCTCCTCACAAGAAGGGCTTGTAACTTGCTTTTAACCAATAGAATATGGCAAGGATGATAGAATGTCACTTGCCCGGTTTTGTTATGAGATTGGAATGCCCATCTTGCTGGAAGATTCTTCCGTTTTGCCGGCATTGATGAAGCAGGAGGCCATGTTTGGGGACCCACATGGCTAAGAACTGAGGGCAGCCTCCAGCCAATAGCTAGCCAGAAACTGAGGTCCTCAGTCTTCAACTGAGGACTGAATTTTGCCAACAAGCATGTGAGCTTGGAAGCAGATCCTTCTCCAGTCGAGCCTTGAGATGAGACTGCAGCCCTGGCAGACACCTGGGAATCCCTGGAGCAGAGCACCCAGCTGAGTCATGTTCAGACCCCTGACCCTGGGGACTGTAAGATAAGACGTGAGTTGTTTTAAACCACTAAGCTTCTGGTAATTTGTTTTGCAGCAGTAGAAAGCTAATACACCTTCACTGACTCCTTCTTTCCTTTTCTTCCATTCATTGTTGGTGGTATATTGTGGAAGTGCAATTGCGCGGTTCACAGGGCTCCTGCTTTGGAGTCAAGCAGACCTGCCACTTTTATCAGAAGTGCGACTGAGAGAAGCACTCTTTCTGTGTCAGCTTCAGTTTCCTCATCTGCAAATGGAGATAACAATAGGGGAATGCAGGGATTAGAATCTATTCATAGCCACACATTCAGTCCCACTTAGCAAAGATTTTCTCAGCTTTGACTTTTGGGCAAGTTTTCTCCATGTGGAACATTAGCTGAATTTAGCGCTTGACAGGGCAGAGGTGAGCCAAAGGTCCCTGCACATTCTCCAGCACCACACGGTGTGAGGTGGCTCTCACCAGCAGAAGGCTCAACAGCTGGACAGTGCCTCCGGGGCCCAGTCTGGGGCTTTGCTATCTCACTGTGAGGTGTGCTTCTGTCACACATCTGGATCCATCATGGTTTGTACTCCAGGAGAGGGATCCTTTCCTTCCCATCCTCTCATCTCCTTTTTTATAGGGCAAGCATGAGAATGGCCTTACAAGCCAGTAGAAATGGCTGCATACACCAGCTTGGGGGAAGTTGACCTTGGAGGAAGTTGAAGCTGTGCACAGTCCTCCTGCAGAGGGGAACCTGCCAGCCACAGAGAGCTCATCCCAGGCAGCCCAGGCGGAGCTGTTAGGGTGAACCTGAAGACAATCTTTCCTCCATACAAGAGATGTAAAGCAACAACCTTCCCATCGACAGGGAGACCTGCCTCTGCCCTTCAAATTCCCAGAAAACTGAGTCCAGAAAGTGAGGGATAGAGGAAAGGCACCTTGTGGATCCTTATTGCTTTAGTCTGATGGGCCACAAAGGTGTGCTTTGGTGGAGAGATGAGAATGTTGAACAGAGAAGTTCAACATAATAAATAATAAATTGCCATATTCTGGATCTTTCTATATGCAGAAAATGAAATCCGTTTTCAGAGTTCCTTACCCTAAAATGTATATCAGATATTTTGCTGCAACTGCTCATATGAGTGGGACTGAGTGTGATGGTTAGGCTAAGTGTCAACTGGGCCAGGTAATGGTGCCCAGTTGTGTGGTCAAGCAAGCACTGGGCTAATTGTAATACAAGGGCATTTCATGGACTTAACCATCAGTGAGTTGACTGCATCTATGGCTGATGACATCTACAATCAACTGAGGAGACTGCTTTCAGCAATGAGTGAGGTCTCATCCAATCAGTTGAAGGCCTTACAAGGGAAAGTGATTTTAGCATTCAGGGAGAGCGTTTTCATCTCCTCTTCAGACAGCCATGGTCTCCTGGTGAACTTACCGAGGACCTTGATCAGAGTCCCTGGCTTACAGCCTGCTCTACGGAGTTTGGACCTGTGCATCCCCACGGTTGTGTGAGACAATCTTATAAAATCTCATACTATTTACCGATATCGCCTGTTGGTTCTGCTTCCCTGGAGAACACTGACTAATAAATATACTGAGTGTTGCCAGTGGAAATTCTACAGTAGACATCCTCTTTTATTTTCTGAGGATTTGGCATTAGAAAGAAATAGGCAACAGAAAGAAAGTGAGATGCACACCCAGAGATTCTAGGGTGCGAGCTGAAATCTTAATTCTTTTATTTCTTTGCTGGAGCTCTCAACCCACAAACATACTCACTATGTATCCACCCCCACACAAACACACACACACAAATTTGGGGTGCGTCTACAAAAAATCTCAGTAAACAGAATGTTCCTCATTCTTATATGAAAGAGAATCCAGGGCGATAGAATTCCCCTTAAGGCAAGCTTTAGATGATGGCACAGGAATCTGCTCTATCACCCCAATATCTCTCAGCACCCTGGAGAGCGACAGCCTTCCCTTCCCAGGCTGCTGCTCATTCAAAGGCTCTGCTCCCAGCTAATTCTTTCCCAGGGAAGAGCTGTGAAACAGGCAAGGGGAGGAAGGGAATCTGTGTTCCCGCCTGTCAGACACAGAGTGAATTCTTTCTACTGTTATTGAAACCTGATATATATATATACCTCCTCATTCTTACACATTATATATATATATATATACCTCCTCATTCTTACACATTCATGAAGGCTAACAGATACATTTGATAATGTAGCTTCTCTGGTGAAAACCCTCCAGTTGCTTCCCATTCCATTCAGAGAAAAGCAGAAGTCCTTACAAGGCCCTCCCAGAACCTCTTTACTTGTCTGATCCCAGCTCCTTCCACCCTCTCCCCTGCTGACTCCCTTCCAGGCAGTTTGGAATTCTTATTAATCCTTCTCCGTGACACCTTCCCTGACCACTGTATCTGAAATTGCACTGCCACCCCCACCCACAATTCTCCTCCTTCCTTGATTTTTCTCCTTACCACGTAACACCACCTAACATTTTGTATACTTATGTATATGTGTATGTGTATGTGTGTATGTACATGTCTGTGTATAATCTTGTTTTCTCCAACCCCATCACTCTCTCCAACCCCAATACAACGTCAAAAGAGCAGGAAACGTTTTCTATATTCTTCACTGCTGCCCTCCCAGTGCCTAGAATACTGCCTGGGACACAGTAGATGCTCAATAAATATCTGTGGCAGGAATGAACGAAGTGAATAGTCCTCTAAGGTAAGCAGTACTAGCCCTGTTTTATAGGTGACAAACTTGGGCTCAACAAGAACCTAGAAGCTTGAGCAAGGCCACACCACTGAGGACATTGCAGCCCTACGGCTCAGGCTCGGTCTGTGTGGCCCGTGGCATCCTGGTGTGCTCCCCTTCTCCATCCTAGCATTCTTTCTCCCCAGGTACTCATGGCCATGACGTTCTTTTCTTTCCCCTCATATAAAATCTCTCTAGATAGAACATGACACACATTGACATTAAAGCAGAGTTGGACGAAATTGACTCAGAATGTTACTCGCCCCTTGAGATGTTTGCATTCTGAGGGCTTCCAAAGCCTTACCCTAAAGAGAATCCAGGCCTCCACCAACACCTCCTGCAGGCAGCGGGGGGATGGGAAGAGCCCCTGGGGTCCTCTCTCTACCCACCGTCACCTGTGGGCTTCCCCACCCCCACAGCTGCCTCAGGAGCAGGCAGGCTCCTTTAAGACCCTGTAGGCACCGAGGTTAAGGACTGAACACATCTCCTCACCAGTCCAGCACTAAACTGTTCTAGGGTTCACACATCCCCAAAGGTTTACGTGGCCAACCTTGGCCACCTCTCCAAAGACACCATCGAATCGTAATTGGAGACATGATTCATTTGAACACTTTATTCCCAAAATATGCAAGTAATATGATTTTCCTCAGAAAGCAAGTTTTCCTGGCTTCTGACTTTTCCCCTGCTACAATTTTTGGAGTACAAATACTTTTTCATATGCCTGGCTTTTCCCTGAGGATAAAATGATGCTTTACAACCAGAAATGGGAAGAGAAGTTTTCCAATTATACTTCTGGTGTTTTATTATTCCAACCAATCCATATAAATGCAAATAACAGAAAATTAGAAAGATTCCTCTGAAACAACAATCTCCTCTCTTTCCTACACATGACGCTCCGCAAGCATAATACTTACCATGAGCTTATGAGAGGAGAAACCGCTTTTCAACTTTAAAGCACAAATAACGCCCATCAGCCTCTCTAATTAGCTTCCCTGCCAAGAATGCTAGGCAGATAAAAAGCACCAGTTCCCCTGACAAGCTTCTGTCCATTTCCCACATTTTATTGGACTAACTTGAGGTTTCACCCATTAAGCCTCCCGGAGCTGCAGAGCCTGCAAGGAGGCAGATAAGTCACTGAGGCCAAGCACTTTGCTGCTTTTCCAGTGCTCCCAGGGAGGCCCAGGCTCTGGGTGGAGGGTGGGGACAGTGGAGCTGCCTCTGGCTGGCTGGAGCTGTCCCATAGGAACAAAGCCCAGGGCCAGAGTGGCAGAAAGCAAAGGAGTGCAGGTCGCTGGTCCTAAACTGCAATGAGTATTTTCACTTCATCTGTGTCCACACACACTGAGTGAAGTGGAAAAGGTCAGAGTTCCCTGGTAATAAGAAACAAGCATATCCACTGTCAAGGTTTTATTTTTTAATTTTTTTAAATTTCCGATATATGTATATATAAATCTCAATGACTTCAGCCAACTCTGGGCCTTAACTTGGCTCCCAGTGAAACTCGGCGGCCCTCAAGCAGGAAGGCAACCGGACACACTTTGTGGGAAAGGACAGTTTGTCCTGAGACCACACACAGACTCACAAAACACAACTGGGGCTGAGGTCTCCTTTCAGCACCTGCCTGAGGCTTCCACACTTCCTGGGAAATGTGATGATGACGGCGGAGCTGGGCCCGCGTGACCTCTACGCGGCTGATGGTGGGAGATTTGGGGGAATGCTGGGGTCTGCTCTGTGGCTGCAGCCGAGGCCCAGGCCCAGGGCCTGCCTTGGGCTAGCCCCAGCCAGCCAACAATGCCTCCAGCTTGCCCTGGAAGGACGGCCAGAGGTCACATTTTCTAGAGTCCCAAAGCTGTTGCTTTTGCTTTAGAAAAGAAATCCACAGCTGTCCTCTTGGGAGTATGTGTGTGTGTGTCTGTGAAAGGGGAAGAGGAAAGAAGAAACACGAGGAGTTGCTTGAGAAGAATATTCCAGAATTATTAAAGCACCCAGCTGTCATTCCTGCATGCAGGTTACTTGCTGGACAGAAAGCATCCTTGGGCACACGAGTCCACCTCACTGGCCCCTGCGGGTAGGAGCAGGAGTGGGCACTGAACCCCTAGGGGAATCAGACTCTTCCTTCAGGAAGGCACTGGCTCAGAGGGGGGTTTGGGTGCTGGACTGAAAAGTCATGTGAAGCTGCACGAAGGCCCCAGCAGATTGAAATGGTGGGAGAGCAGAGAGGAGGGCCTCGCCGAGGAGCTCGCAGTGCAGGGAGGCAGGAGACCGAGCAGGCGGGAGGGCCCCACCGACCACCTTTCCCTTCTGGAAGGCTCTTCTGTACGTCCCAAAATGCTTCCCTGAGCTTCCCCTATCCTGAAAATAAATGTCCTTTTCTGTAGCTAGCACTTACGTTATTTATGTTACTTAAGCCCAAGATAGTTAGTGTTTATCTGGGTAGCAAGGATAAAATAAATGCACACCAAAACCACGGAAGCACCTGATTTCACGGAAGTCCAGGGAAAAACACAGAAAGCCTTCAGAGGCCTCGACTTTGTCCAGTGTGTGCTCGGCAAGTTCACCTACAGAACGTGGGTGAAGATGACTTTTTGTAGAAACAGGTTTTGGCAAGTGCACCTTGTTGGAATGAACGGTGAGACACGCTCACTAGTGCTGTGTTTTCCGAAGACTCTGTCCCTGGTAAGAAGACGGCCCCTGGCAGCTTCCGCGGCTCCCAGTTTGGGTACCCTGGGGCTTATAGTGAACACTCTTAGCATGTTGCAGAATCAAACATGCATTACGCGTTTGTTTATTGACATTTTGCCTCTGAAACAATAACACGTGAACCGATGTTTCTTTAGCCTTTTTTAAAGCAAGGTTGGGAGTCTCAGTGGAAGGGCCCTGGGGTCTTCCTTAGGGTGGAGGGAGCAGGGCATTAATCAGCACGGTTTGGGCGGTGGGTTCACAAACAAGCCCTCCCCACCCCCAGCACAGGACAAACCAGCAGTGTCTTTTCCATGTTTATAAGATTTTTAAAAAGGCAACGCATTTCCATACAAAAACCAGCAATCCTTTAAGAATATCTGGAATTGGAAAGGGCAGTAGGAATTCCTTCTGGAGGGATCTGGTGCTGTTTGTTCCTGGCACCAGCAGCTGGTTGAGGAGAATACAGCTGAACCACTAGTCCTAACTGCTTAATTTCCTAGGACACTCTTAGAACTCGAACAGGCACATCACAAAGGAATTGGGCCCGGCTGAGCCATTTGAGAAAACCACACGAAAAAGAAGTTGTACGTATATATAGGATATATATGAATAATATATATATCATATAAAATATACATACAGCAGTATTCAGTGTTATCATATTACAGGAAGGGAAAAGTAATGCCATTGTCATGACAGTAAAATGCTCAAAATTGATGGCCAATTTAAAATCAAAGACAATGTGCTCATGCCCAGTCAAGAAACTTGCTACCTGACCACATGTGGTTCTCCCCTCCTGTTTGTGGAAGTTTGAGACAGGCTTATATATATTTTTAACTTGTTTTTTTTGTACCAGTTAAGAGAGGAAAGCTACTTAAGAAGCGAGAGCATACCAATACTTAGTGATAAAGCTACAACTAACTTTGAGCACATTAGTCACACTTGAAGGAATCTAAGATTAATTTACAGAGTCCTTTGCACATTTATTCATGATTTTGCTTTTTGAAAGGAAGTTTTTTTCATCCCTGTGCCAACTCCATTGCGAAAGGACCTTTTCATGGAAGTCTTCTCCCAAATTGGCTTTAGAAAAGCCAGTTCCTCGCTCCTGTCCATCCTGGCTGGGCAGCTGTTGAGCAGGATGAGAAAGTAATCAGACTTTGCAGACACCTGGCGACACAGATGGGGGATGGAGGAGAGAATGCAGCTTTTAGGCTTGAACGTTTACGTCAAAGAGTAATGGTTTTCAAAATCTTATGACAATTAGCCAATGTTTTTAAGGGAGAAATTTTGCTAAAATAAAATACATATTTTATCTAGACACAAAATATTATTAGGAGTTATCTACCTCTTATCTGATGCCTGTACTGCTTAGGAAAACGCTGCTCTTCAGCCTTTACATCATGCACCATATACAGTTATCTTGTCGTTATTACTCTATAAAGGACATTGCAAGTGGCACTAATTAAAATTCACTTAGAAAAACAACCCACGACAACCAAACTCCAGGTTTCAGTGTGAACCGCTTTTCTTCTGGCCTGTCCTGGGCCACCCACCAAGATTCTCGGTGAGGATGGCCTGCCACAGTCACTCGGCCATCTTAACCTTTTGACTTTGGTTCAGTTCCTGATCAAAGGCTCAAAGGCCTGGACGGTGTGGGATCGTGTCAGGGCACCTAGTGGAGGAAGAAATGGGTTCTGGAAGCTTACAGCTCAAACTGGCCCTCAAGAATCTGTAGTTCAACCCCCACATTTTGCAGATGAGGAAACCAAGCGTGATAGGAAAGGGGGCAGAGCCCAAATTATGGTGCTGGCCAGTTGGAGAGATGGTCCTGACCCCAGGTTTTGGGTAAGAATTTTAAATACTTCTCAGATTTCTTTTCCTATATGGTTCAGAGGCATCATTTGCCGTAAATAATAACATTTATCAAGGATCCTCTTTGTGCTTCATGTTTTGTGTGCATCGTCTCATTTTATTCCTTCAGAAAGTAAATACTATCATTTATTCAGTTACAAGTCAGGAAATCAAATGACATCGGTGAAACAGGAACTCAAACCCAGTCATCTGACTCCAAGCCCACATATGTGACGATGATAATAGAGCTCCTAGAGGAAAAGGGAGCTGAAAAACTTTGTTATAAATCAAGAAAACCTATCACAAAGTAAAAATTACATATTTTCCCCCATTTTGTTGCAGGAAAACAAATTTGGCCCCAGGTTACTGTATTTAGCCATTGAAAAGGAGACCAAAGAACACACAAAATGCTCCCTGGAATTTTCTGCTGGGTGGTAGTTGCCTGAAAATTCAAGTGGTCAAGGACCCTCAGGCAAATCGTTCCCACTGGCCTCTGGGTGGGTGGGAGAGAAGTTCAGAGAAAAGATGGGCCTTCTTTTTTCTCCTTTTCTGGATATAGAAAGAGCCAAAGAGAGTTCCAGAAATATCAGGCATAGGAAAATCATTCAAGGAGTCTTATTTGAACACCCACTATTGTTTTGCCCTGTGTTAACAAAGGAAATTTAAGCATGATATGATATCTATTTTTAAGGCCCAGCAACAAGGGCTTTATGAGTCATTTCAGGAAGGGAAGCAATCCAATTCTTTCCAGAAATGCTCATGGTGCCACCGTCGAATGGCAAAGGAAATGTATCAGTGCTGGCTATGAGCATCAGTGCCCCCAAAGGATCCCGGGGCCCTCTGCCCTCTGCCCTCTGCCCTCTGCTGCCTGATCGGTAGACTTCATGAAGCTCCCAGCAAAGATTAGACAAACCCGCTAGTCATTTTCTGCATCCTCACTCAACCTAAACGGCCAAGTTAACACAAATACCATCCACACCACCACTACGTGATGGGGTTATAACACGAATGAAATTGTCACATGCAAAAATAGAAATAAGGACAATGCAGTAAAATGAGAAAGTTTCATTATGGGCAAGGAGATCTCATAAGCACATTAGAAGAAAGTTCATTTTATATCTTAAAAATAAATCTGTATGAGTGCCTCTTGAACAGAAATGCCATATTTTTATGCAGTCTGACTCATCAACTTGATCGATATGGTGTCATACAATCAATGACTAAATTAATGCTGAATGCTCTTAGGAGTAAAAGCAGGGGCCCAAACTAAGTAAATAAGAAACAGAAAAAAATGACAGCTGTGGGGATTAGTGAGAAAAGACCAATGATATAAATAGTTGGATCATATTAAATGGATTTATATTTATTACTTAGGATTTATGTGACATTTCTCTATCCTAAAAGTAGTTTCATAAATTACAGTGTGCCAAATTAAGTTTTAGTAAAGGAAAGTTAAAGTTCAAAACACCATCAGTGATAAAATATATTTTCACATTTTAAATAAAGTATTGACTTAAAAGTAACTGAAATATCATATAGAACTAGTATTAAATATTCTAAAGAAAGACATTCATTTTCTGAACGTCTTGAACAGTTCAATGCATATACATAGGAGCTCAATCAATATTCTTAAATAAATGTATGAATTAATATTATACGTGAACATTTCATTGAGAGCTAACATTTTATCTATATTTTACAGCTACAGGAGTTCCCATTTTTGTAAAATTGGAAAATGGGATGTTTTTGAAAAATGATCCATTGTATATTTAATGTAGGTTCAATGGTTTAAATGATTACTTTGATTATGAGTGCATGCATGTGGAATAAATAAATTATCCTGGGCAAAAAATTAACAACATTTTATATTGAAATGAATCTTTTCCTATGCAGTGGGTATCCCTTAAATAATTCAAAGCAGATTTTAATCTGTTACCTATTGTCACATAAACATGTTTAGTTTTACTAATTGTATGACTCTGCTCATGTATTTTCCATTGAAAGTTCTAATAATAAAGAAATTATTTTTCTGTCACATAAACCTTGAGATTATTTTGAATTTATATGCTCTATAACTCTAAAAATCTATTTAAACATTAAAAATAGAGACAAAGCCCTTACCTTAGAAGATGAAACCGGATAACACCAAAACCCATGCATCACAGAAATCGACAGAACTAGAATAAGATTGAACCTTAATGAGCTGCAAAGTGGGGGGGGGGCGACAGATTAGTCTCGTCTAGGCAAGCATAAGTAAAAACGAATATAAAAGTTCAACATTTCTCTTTGAGGAAAAATGCAGTCTTTTACCTAATCATTTTGGACGTCCCCCAATTTGTGCAGATAGGTGGTTTGATTGCCAAATTCTTCGCACATACTGTCAGCTCTTCCTTGGGTGACCCTTTTATACCAGAAAAGTTCAGGAGTAAAAATGTCATCATGTCCCATCATATGTGACTAATTGGTCTGGCTGTGGCCTTTTGTTCTTGTTAAGTAAGAAAAGGACAATGACATGTGGGCGATGTCATTGAGCTACCAACGATTGACTTCATTTAAAGTTTGCCATTTTAAGAAGTCCTTCCAAAGCATTGTCTTCTATTCTACATCATTCTGGCATAGATGGCCATAGGTCTCATAAGGCAAGATAAGTTTGTTTATCTTAAAGTTTAAACACTTAAGAAGTATGGCATTATTTTCTTGAATGTATCTGAGACATCTTGTTGCAGAGACTAGCACAAACGAAATCGTTACAAGAAGGAAGATCTACTCAAACACACAGAAATTAGTTAGGTTTCCTACACTAGATTTCCTATCCTTTAGGACTTCACAATAAAGCAGTAAGCAAGCACCACACCCCTTTGCTAATAGTCACCCAAATAAAGGAAGAGTACTTTCCAGCTCCCATTCCACGTGTACCCCCAAAGTCCCAGACCCAGAGTTCTGGAAGAGCCTGCTTGCCTGCCATGGCCTCCTCTTTCTCTCTAGAGGGTGGAAGTTCTCCAGGATGCTTTTGCTGTCCTTGCACTTCCACGGGCTTCTGCATTAATGCATGGATTTGGGAGTGCAAAGTGTGAACAGGTGTTGCTAAGGCTTACAATGGAAGAAAACACCCAGGGAGGTGGTTTCTGCTTGGATAACTAATGTTTCTGAAATGAAACCAACATATTTTGGATACAAAGCAACCAGAAACGTCCTTGCCTCCTCAGGATCAGCACCTTTTGGAGGACAAAGCTGCCCTGTGTCTGGGACACGTGCTGCCTGCCAGTGCTGCATTCTTTCCTTTTGGGAACAGTCACTCTCTACGACTCGTGGAGTTGTCAGCCATATGGCCACACTTTGCTCATCACAAAGAAAAGCAGGTGACCCAGACTCTCAGAACCTGGTCACAAGCATTAGCCCCAGGTTGGGGGCTCGGGCAAGTGACCTAAGCTCCTTTGACCGGCGTCCTTTGGGGGACATCATATCAACATTGGGAGAGAAACGGTCTTAAGAACATCAAGGAATAGAACACACCTTTACTGTCTCTAATTCCAGATAAACTCTCAAAGAACAAAAATAATGGGAGAGAAGACTACAGCAACAATATTTTGTTGATTGATGAGCGATTGATTATGTAAATCTGAGAAAGATGTTTCCTAAAATGGTTTTGTAGCAGACCCTCAAAACAGTCTCTGGTATTCATGGAACCAGGTACTTTTGGGTCTGGTAGTGAAGGTGGTACTACAAAGAGGAGGATTTGTTGGCAGTTTCTTTAAGGAAGAGTTAGAGACTACATTCCCTCCCCCGACTTCGCATGTCCAGATGATTTCTGCTTGGTGGCTTTGGCAGGACACTAGAAGTTTATCCTAAGGGAAATCTCAAATGAGGGTCTCCTCACTGGCGGAGTTGGGCACAGTGGGGTGCAGGGATACCCTTCTGAAAACAAAGGTTGACCAAGTGCTCACACTCTCAGTGCTGAGACTCATGGCTGTCCTCCTTGGCACATCTCCAGAGAAGTGAATGGAAGATCCTTCTCTGGAGACTCTCAACTCAAGGGGAAAAACAGCAATGTAGACACCACGTTTCCCTAATAAAAAGGCCCAGCACATCACAATCCACTGAAGTCCACAGATGACAATTTCCAATAATGTGCAATAAACTCCCTTAAACTTTTTAGTGCTCCCTTGTGAACAGGGAGACCCAATTGAAATAGTGATATTTATGAATAGTGATAAATAGTGATATTTATAAACCAATATGAACAAAGATAATGGGAGGTGAGTCTGAAGCAACAGTATTTTTTTTAGGAAAGATAAAAATCAAACAGGAAAAAAGTTGAAAAAATCAAACAGATAAAAAGTAAGAGAAAAAAGACCAATGCATTAAAAGAAGGAGAAGAAGAAGAAGAAGAAGAAGGAGAAGGAGAAGGAGAAGGAGAAGGAGAAGGAGAAGGAGAAGGAGAAGGAGAAGGAGAAGGAGAAGGAGAAGGAGAAGGAGAAGGAGAAGGAGAAGGAGAAGGAGAAGGAGAAGAAGAAGGAGAAGAAGAAGAAGAAGAAAGGAATAGGATCAGCTATGCAGGTCCAACATACAGAAAATAGGAATTCTGGAAAAGAGAACAGAAAAACTGGAGGGGACTGTGGGAGGGGAGAATCATCAACAAAAAATTTAAGAACATTTCCCAGGACAGGAAGTTATGAGTTTCCAGATGGAAAGGACTCATCAAGTGTGCACCTCATGGAAAAAAACTGATCGACACCAAGATATGTCATCATAAAATTTCAGTAAATTGGATCCTATTGTTTTTTATATTATCTACAAAGACTCATAGATCAGAATGATTTTGTACTTCTTAAAAAACACTGGAAACTAGAAGGCAATAGTATAGTGCCTGAAAAATTCTGGAGAAAAAATATTTCCAATCTATAATTTATTGCCAACCAAACAAACCATCAAATTCAAGAAAATAATAAACATTTTTGTTTATGTAAGGTCTCAAAAATATACTTCCCATGCACCCTTTCTCAGGAAGCTACTTCAGGATGTGCTCCACTGAAATAAATATATAAACCTATAAAGAGGAAGTCGTAAGATAGGATGATACAGGAGACCAATGCAAGAAAGAAGGGAAGAAAATTGCCACAACGACAGTAAAGAGAGATCCCTGGATGAGTTCTTGGAGGGTAATCAGTCCAGACTGGAGAGGATCAGGAGAGTTTGGGAGAGACCTCTGCAAGAAGATGAAATCCGTGGGATGCCTCACATGTCTGAATATCTTGACAAGAGAATTAGGTGATTGGTGGAGAATTTGGTGTCAAATGTATGGCAAATCCATACAAAACTGCAAAAGAAAATGAGAAACAGATATTCACTCCAATGAAAACAAAGCTGTATAAGAAAGAAAAGCCATCACAATAACTACTTGATTCAGCTTCGAATCCCATTTACATAATCATAATAATGTAAATTTTGAGTAATGATCTAACCGAAGGGTAATTTACACTGGGAACTAGATTTTAGGAAGGATGGATTTCAACCAGGTTTGGATTGTGGGAAGGAGAGAGAACATTGAGTCCAGGTGCCTGAAACTGTGGAGTGGCTTTGGAAATGCCATGGAAAGGTGAAATGGCAGCAATCCAGAGAATAAAAAGAACCCTGCCCTCTATTGGATGCCAAAGGCTTTGCCCGGGATGGGACTGTTTCTTTTGGTGGCTGTACCTGCAGTCTAGGGAGAGATATTTTTGGTGCAATTAGAGCTTGCAAATACCCATTGCCAACACCTAAAGGGCAGGTTAGCACCTAACTCGGTCTTGGAATTTAATGGCTGTCACATTGAAAGTTTACCATCTTATTTGTCATAATGTAACTGCCTTGGAGTCACCCAAGCCCTTTTCACATATATCCTCGTGACATCAGCGTGAAAGCAAGAGAGAGAAGGAGCAAATACTTTTTGACTTTGGCTTTTCATCATTTAACCCAGAAATGTTCAGAGATGCTTTCTGAGTCATCACTCAGAAGTTCAGGTACATCAAATCAGAAATATTTTGGACCAAAAAGAAAGATCAAAACAGCCTTTTTCTTCCCTAATTTTCAGTTTCCTGTTTTAACATCAGGAAGCTTCCTACGAGGACCAACTTTATTGCTACCAGGTTTAGCTCTTTGCCTAAACTAGGCCTCAGAAATGTATTTAAATAAATTTAAGGAAACAAATGACAAGCCAGAAAGGGAAAGCAGTTCAGTGCAATTTAGGGTTTTGGTGTTAATATTTTTTTTTTTACATTTGATTCTGCTGTCCCTAATTATAATACATATTAAGCCCTGAATCTTTCAGCGTATATGGGAAAATCAATTTAATTTTACTGCTTCTTAATTCATACAACTGTTATGTCTTCTGAAAGCATAATTAAAATGCAGAATATGGCTAAGTGCATTTTCTGGTTCTATACTAGAGCAGGAGAGATAAAGGCTTGTGCAGAGCTTAGGCTAATTTATCTAAATAAATCATTGCCTCAATTCATGGTTGCTCCTGAAATGCTTTGTTGGAGTTTTCACATGTGCATTCTGAGTGAGTCTAATGCTTAAGATCAGTATTTTATGGATATAAAAGGCAAAGAAAATGGTGATGGCACTCATCATGGCAGAACGTGCACAGTGCCACCAAGCGCCCCTTTTGCTCTACAGCAGTTTCCCAAGCTCGGCACCATGGTCGTGTGGGGCTGGATGAGTCTTGGTTGTTGGGGGCTTCCTGTGCGTTGGAGGGTGGTGAGTAGCACAACTGGTCTCTTTCCACTAGAGCCAGGAGCACACACCCCACTGGAGATAAAGGTATCTCTAGACATTGCCAAACGTCCCCGAGGGTGAGGGGTTTGCAAAACCGCCCTCCGTTTTGAGAGCCACTGTTCTAGAGAGCAATGAGCTCCTATCCTCTCCCTCCCTGGGGGAGGTGGATAGTTAGGGGTAGGGAAGCATCTTACAATCCTAGTGCCACGCAGTTAACTGATAGCATATTTTTTTCTTGGCGGTGCTTAAAATCAGGGTGTAACTTACAATTGAGAGAGTGTGAAATTCAATGAAATATGGTTCTTATTTTCAGGGACCATGGAAAGCAGTAGTATTTGGGATAAATGGCTTTTATGTTACTTGTTGGTTTAAATAATTAATAATACAGTATGCTATTATTTATTGTCTTTTTGTTTCTGTTTTTGCCACAGACATATGCGCTTAATTACAAACTTCTGCTTTTAACACTATTTTCCCCATACTTCAGTTTTATTCTAATGATTCACTGAATTTGTTTTTAAGAAGATCGATGTTACTTTAGACATGGTTTCATCACATCATGGATGGCATTTTGTTTAGTAAGTTCCATCAATCATTGACGTGTTTACAACATAGCAATAGTTTACTATTTAGGTACGTGCTGGATATTTTCTTCTGAATACATAAGTGGCCTTTCTAATCGCTGTGAGAAGGGAAAATCCTGTTACACAGCATCTTGCTCTACCAGGGGCCGGGCAGCTTTCTGAAAGCATTTTCAGGGATGTTCTTTGCAGCAACCAGCATTTCACTCATGCATTCATCAAACCCTCCCAGGGCCCATGCTACACCAGGACTGTGCAAGGTTCTGGGGGTGCTGAGATAAGGAACCACCACAGAGGAGGAAACACGGGGAGCTGTGGGGATGCCAATGTGGGGGTGGCATGGGTGGGCAGCACCTAACAGAACTCGGTCTTGGTGGTGGGGAGGGGGAAAGACCAGCATGTTCCCGGGCGGGACAGGGAAGGAGCTCATGGTTATTGGAAGACCCGTGAGTGGCTCCATTGGGGGGACAGTGGGGTCCAAGGCAAGGCCTGTGCACCAAGCCAAGGAAGCAGGACCTTATTCTGAGGCCCACGGAGGCCCTCAAAGGGCTTCGGGAGGGTCAGTGGCTGTGGCCAGGAGGCCACGCTGCAGGCTGGGGTAGAATCCAGATGAGGAGATGGGGCCAGGGGGGTGGCAGTGGAGGCGGAGAGAAGCAGACAGAATCAAGAGGCTGTGGAGGCAGAGATGAACTGACACAGTTACTAACTGGATGCTTGGGGATGATAAGAGGATTGGGGTCATCTCAGCTCTTCTCAGCTACCCAAATACATGTCACCTCTCAAAGTCAGCTCCTTTGCTCTGGCAAGCTTGCCAGTCTCCTGTGCTGACCGCATTTTCACCATTCGTCACTCTCCTCGTGCCCTCTCTTCCCCCTTCCCCAGCTCAGAGCCCACCAGTCATCGTTATAACCGTGCCCTGAAAGTGTCTGTAACTGCCTTGCTTCTCTCACCCTCCGCTGAACACAACTGGAAAGACTCCAGCCTCCAGCAAACCGAAGCGACACGTGAGCCTCACTCGGGTTTATTATCAGAGAAAACCCTACACCACCATGCCAGGCCGCACTTTAAAACTCCTGACCACGGCTCTCCCGCGAGCCCAATCCCATGAGCCCCGTGTACCTAAGTAGGCCCACCCTCTCGGT